>JAQZBX010064086.1:0-16560 GCA_029593785.1 Cabassous unicinctus
TGCCTGAAGACAAACTGTATTTCTTTAAACTGCCTATGATATGATTTTGTACTTGAATTGTTACTGATTTAAGTATTTTTGAGAATTGTAATGTATTTTTGGAATTCAGAGGGTGGAATGTAACCGTTGGGGAATTTGATGTAATTATGAATTCCAAAAATATAATTGGATCATGCCTGTAATCTGATCTGTTAATCTGTCTCTAAGTAAAAACAATAACAGACAAGCATGCATACGTATTTCCACCTAACATTGTTCAACACCCCTGCGTACAACCAGAAATGCATTAATTCCCCACAGAGCAGGGTGAAAGTCCTTGGGTAATATTCACTCTTAAACTTGACATGCTTAAATATTATGACATGATATTAACACAAATTTTCATATGATAGAGGATAAGGTTGGGGAAGAAAACAAAGGAATTCATTTTGTGTACAAATACAATCATACTCATGATGAAACAAGAAAGAAGGGTTCATGACTATTACAGTCCTCATTTCTGTAACTGGTCATGTGGTCAAAGTTCATATTTATCACTACCTTCTTCCACTACCCATTCATGTTCCCATTGCCTCAGCAAGCACTTCAGCTGGCCACGGTTCTTTGCCTGGTGGGGTGACCAAAACTTTCTCTCTCGAATATTCTGGGCCATTGTTAGTCCTGCTTGAATAGGTTTGTTGCAGTATTCCATTGACTTTAATTACAAGACAAAGCAGTACTAGGAGACACCCTAGAGGATCTCCTACATTCCAGGCAAACTCTTCTTTAGCCCTATTATGTAGATGTAGTCCTATTTCCCCTTGATAGTCAGGATCAATCACCCCAGGCAGTACAATAATTCCCTTCTTTGCCTGTTGATTCCCAGGTAAGAGGAGCCCAAAGTGGCCAGGGGGCAGTCTTAGCTTCCAGGTGAATGGAATCATTGTAATGTTCCCTGGTGGCAACACTCTTCCTTTTGGGACTAAAACCTGGAGACCAGCAGAGCTTAAGGTTGCAGGGACTGGAAGGAAAAATTTTCCTAGTGGGTCACTAGGGGTAATAGTGAGTGGTGCCACCCCATTTCCACCCTGGATTCCTGGACCCATGAATCCTGGTTATGGGAGAAACAACACAATTGAGAGGACACTGACTTAGGGCATACGCAGCCTCCTGGAGAACATTGCTCCAGCCCTGCAAGGTATTGCCACCTAGTTGGTGCTGTAATTGAGTCTTCAGTAGGCCATTTCACCATTCTATTAAACCAGCTGCTTCAGGGTTATGGGGAACATGGTAAAACCAATGAATTCCATAGGCATGTGCCCATTCCAACACATCATTTCCTGTGAAATGGGTTCCTTGATCAGAAGCAATGCTGTGTGGAATGCCATGGTGGTAGATAAGACATTCGGTAAGCCCATGGATAGTAGTTTTGGAAGAAGCATTGCATACCGGAAATGCAAACCCATAGCCAGAGTATGTGTCTATTCCAGTTAAAACAAATCACTGCCCCTTTCATGGTGGAAGTTGCCCAATGTTTTCAACATGCCACAAAGTAGTAGACTGGTCACCTCGAGGGATGGTGACATGTCGGGTGTTGAGTGTGGGTCTCTTCTGCTGGCAGATTGGACGTTCAGCATTGGCAGTAGTCAAGTCAGCCTTACTGAGGGGAAGTCCATGTTATTGAGCCCATGCATAACCTCCATCCTTACCTCCATGGCCATTTTGTTCATGAGCCCATTGGGCAATGACAGGAGTGGCTGGGGAAAGAGGGTGAGCATTAGCCACAGAGCAGGTCATCTTATCCACTTGATTATTTAACTCTTCCTCTGCTGAAAACACCCTCTCATGAGCATTCACGTGGGACACAAATACGTTCATGTTTTTTGCCCACTCAGAAAGTTCTATCGACATACCTCTTTCCCAGACCTCCTTGTCACCAATTTTCCAATCATGTTCCTTCCAACTCCCTGACCATCCAGCCAAACTATTGGAAACAGCTCATGAATCAATGTACAAATGTATCTCTGGCCATTTCTTCTTCCAAGCAAAATGAACAACTAGGTGCACTTCTTGAAGTTCTGCCCACTGGGAGTATTTGCCCTCACCATTATCTTTCAAGGATGTCTCAAAAAGTTCTGCAGTGCTGCTGCTGTTCACTTTTGGGTGGTGCCTGCATATTGTGCAGAACCATCTGTAAACCAGGGCCAAGTTTTCTCATCCTCAGTCAACTGATTGTAAGGGACTCCCCAAGAGGCCAAAGCTGTGGGCTGGAAAAGAGAATGTAACATGGCAGGGGTGGTGACCATGGGCATTTAGGCTACTTCCTCATGTAACTTACTTGTGCCTTCAGGACCTGCTAGAGTTCTATCTCGTATATACTACTTCCACTTTATTATGGAGTGCTGCTGTACAGACCCAACTTTATGGTTTGGTGGGTCAGACACTACCCAGCTCATGATAGGTAATTCAGGTCTCATGGTAACTTGATGGCCCATGGTTAAATGTTCAGTCTCTACTAAGGCCAAGTAGCAAGCCAAAAGCTCCTTCTCAAAAGGGCAATTATTATCTGCAGAGGATGGCAAATCCTAAGTGTCTGCCTTGTGATTCCCCTATAGGTGCTTGGCACTGAAACTTCCCATACCATTGGATCTGCTGGATCACATGGTCCCAGTGGTAACGCAGCTTGCACAGCAGCCTGGACCTGTCAGAGGGGCTTCTCTTGTTCTGGTCCCCAATCAATACTAGCAGATTTTCTGGTCACTAAGTAAATGGGTCAAAGTAGCACACCCAAATGAGGAGTGTGTAGTCTCCAAAATCCGAACAGGCCAACTATGCATTGTGCCTCCTTTTTGGTCATAGGAGGGGCCAGGGACAACAGCTTATCCTTCACTTTAGAAGGGATAACTTGATAGGCCCCACATGCCTGGACACCTAGAAATTTCACTGAAGTGGAAGGACCCTGTATTTTTGTTGGATTTATCTCCCATCCTCTCTCAAGCAAATGCCTTACCAAATAAATCTAGAGTCTTTGCTACTTCTTGCTCAGTAGGTCCTATCAACATGATATCATCAATATAATGGAGCAGTGTGATGTCTCATGGGAGGGAGAGACAAACGTCCCTGTGAAAAATATTATGACATAGCCCTGGAGAGTTGATATACCCCTGAGGCAGGACAGTGAAGATATACTGCCGGTGTTGTCAGCTGAAAGCAACAGTTTCTGGTTGTCCTTACTAATGGCAATTGAGAAAAAAGCATTTGCTAGATCAACAGCTGCCTACCAGGTACCAGGGTAAGTGTTGACTTGCTCAAGCAATGATACCACATCTGGAACAGCAGCTGCAATTGGAGTCACCACCTGGTTAAGTTTATGATAATTTACAGTCATCCTCTAAGATCCATCTGCTTTTTGCACAGGCCAAATAGGAGAGTTGAATGGGGATGTAGTGGGAATCACCACCCTCGCATCCTTCAAATCCTTGATGGTGGCACTAATCTCTGCAATCCCTCCAGGAATCAGGTATTGCCTTTGATTTACTATTATGCTAGGCAGAGGCAGGTCTAGAGGCTTCCACTTGGCCTTTCCAACCATAATAGCTCTCACTCCACAAGTCAGGGATCCAATGTGGGATTTCTGCCATTTACTAAGTATGTCTACTCCAATTATGCATTATGGAACTGGGGAAATAACCACAGAAAGGGGACAGGGACCCACTGGACACACTCTGCGATGGACCTGAGCTAAAACTCCATCAATCACCTGACTGCCATAAGCCCCTACTTTGACTGGTGGATCACCATGACATTTTGGGTCTCCTGGAATTAATGTCTCTTCTGAGCCAGTGTCTTATAATCCCTGAAATATCTGATGATTTCCTTTTCCCAAATGCACAGTTACTCTGGCAAAAGCCTTAGGTCTCCCTGGGGAAAGGTAGGAGGAAGATTAACAGTATAAATTTTTGGCAGTTTAACAGGATCCTTTTCCAAGGGGACCTGACCTTCTCCTCATTCAAGGGGCTCTGGGTCTGTAAACTGTCTCAAGTCTGGGAATTGATTAAGGTGCCATGATTCTCTGCATCTGTAATCTGAGTTAGGGTTTTGTTCACTCAACCTTGAGCCCTTCTGCTTTTACAGATCCAGAGAAATTTAGTAGACTGCCCATGTATTTCAATTCTAGGTACCCCATGATGTATTAGCCAACACCATACCTCCATGAGACTCAGACTATTCTGTGTGGTGCTTTGACTCTGTCTTTCATTGAGGTAGCCATGCCCACCTTGCCTTTGGCGATTAACTGCGAATGCTTGCATTTTCCCTGACCAAGATCTCATCATCCCTATAATGTTTAAGGATTCCAAATCCATTACAGCCCCCCATACACTAATATCTGGACTGCAGAGAAGAGCAACCATGGAGATCTTCAGAGAAGATGGAGTTAGTCTTAAAAATTTATTCCTCACAGTCCTGGTTAAAGGTGTGTCCTCTGGACATCCCTGGGGTGGGTGGGCAGGTCTCTAATGGTAAATCCATTATGGCATTCCAATCTCTCTAAGCCTTTGATTCCCGTCATCTACTGTATACCAGGGAAAATCGGGCATCTCAATATCAGACATGCTAGGCCATCATTTGGTCCATGTTTCAGTCACCCACCCAAATAAACTCTTAGAGCCCTTTCTAATCATTCAAGCTAGAGCACTGAATCCAAAATTTCTGCTTAGTGGGCCCATATCAATAATTTCAGCCTGATCCAACTTTATATTCCTTCCACCATTATCCCAAACCCTTACTATCCATTCCCACACATATTCCCCTGATTCTGTCTATATTAGTTGGAAAAATCATGCAGTTCTTTCAAAGTATAGCATACTTCCTCATGGTTCACATTTTGTATTTCACCTTTGGGTGCTTGTTCTGATTTCAGTCTAGTAATACTCCTAGAAGACAAGAGGGGTGGTGGGGTTGGGTAAAGGGAAGGATTAGAGATGTCTTGCAGGCTACTGAACTCAGGGGATTCCTTTGTACTTTCTTCTGGTGAGATAGGATTAATCTCTTCAGGCAGGGTTTGGAAGGCAGATTCCTCAGTGCAGACTGGAAGTTGGGCTGTGCATGTTGGAGTTTGGCTGGTATCTGCCTCCTGACTGGGAGGAGTTCCAGACTCTCTGGGGCAGACTGGAGGTTGTGCAGTGCACCCTAGAAATAGGCTGGTACCTGCCTCAGGGCTGGGAAGAGGCCCCAACTCCCTGGGGAAGGCCAGAGGCTGGCAGTGCAGGCCTCAGTTTGGCTGGTACCCACTTCAGGGCTGGAAGGATGTCCAGACTCCTTCGGGCAGGCTGGAGGCTGGATGATACAAGGTTGACAAGTTACTGTCACCACAGGACAGGCCATTGCATTTTTATCTGGTAACATCTCAGCAGAATTTAGGGTTCCAATGTCCCCACCAATATTATGATCATCCCTTATGTCTCCATCCCAATCCTCAAGTTTCCACTCCTTTCAAATCAATGCCTTCACTTTAATTGCAGAAACCCCATGAAGTTGAGATTTTAGTTTCCTCTGTAATTCTGCTATTTGTACAATGACAGTCTGGGTTTAATTCTCAGATATCTCAAGTCTGTAGCTACAGGAGACAAGATTTTCTTTCAAGGCACACGTAGAAATTTTCATATCATTCATGCGGTATTGAAGTTTCAAATTTGAAGACTTCAGCTCATCACTTTCTTTTGTAACACTATCCAGAGTATCTAGGAGATACCAGCCAACATCATTATACTTTTTGACCCCACAAAATTATGTTAAGATATTGAAAACACTCTCCCCCAGATCCTTGCTTCTTATAAGCATGGATGTAGGGGAATGCAGTGATGTTATTTTGCATATCTCTATTGCCAGCTCACACCATAGACTGATAGCAACCTCTTCATTATTGGAAAGGGAGTCATTAGTACCCTTGAGTACAATTAGAGTAGGGAATCAATTACAAATCTCTCAGAACCACCTCAGACATCCCATGTTTAAGGCTCAGTTACTCAAGAACCACTCCCGGTACCAAACAGTATTAGTCAGTTTCTGGGAGAACTTGACTGTACAAAGACGAGCTGGGAAATTCTCTCTGAATGTTGAAATCACTTCCCCTTTTAAGGCATTCATCTGATTGGATAAAGCCATCATCCATTGCTGGTGCAATCTCCCTGATTGATGCAGACATAATCAGCCAACCATGCAGTAAACTCACTGGTGATTCAAGTCCATTAATGCTCTTCTATTATATTTAGCCCAGCACTTGCTGGACCTCACACCTAGACACAATTACCTGGTGAGTTGAGACATTAGCCTAACCATCACACTGCACTTTAAAATTAGTCAGAATTTTTTTCTCAGAAACCTTATGATAAAGTCTATTTTTGGAAAGAATCACTCTTTATTCATAAAGGGACTATATTGAAGAATCCTTTGTACATATGGGTGTAAGTCATTGATGTATCCATTGTTTTGGAGACGTTTGTCTATTTGTGTTGGCAAAAGAATCCTAATGTGGATATTAAATATATGGGTGTTTCTTGGTTGCAATTTTTGGCTGAGAATACATATAGATACAGAAGAAGATTATGAATCCATGGGAGTCAGAATAAGCAGAGGATGGTTCACTCTTGGGAAGCAATGGTCTCATTCTCATTACATATGGCTTTATTGAAATTAAAATAATAGATTAAAGGTAACACTTTCTGGTGGGCAATGGCATTCTTATATAACATGAACAATGATAACTGAAGTTGTTTGATAGTCCTTTGTTGTTTTTATTTCTACAGTTCATTTTATGTGATGGTAGGTAAATCAGAAGCAAAACTTAAAAAACAAAACATGCAAACAAACAAAACCTTTGGTCTCCTGTTAACCATGCAATAGAAAACCATGAGAGAAGAAGACAATACATTGAACTGGGACAAAAGGAAGTAGAGCATCAACACAAAACATTGTGCAATTAGAAATGATTATCTGTTTAAAGCTCATATTGGATTCTTAAATGTTACATGATAGACAATAACCAGGAAGGATTTTTAGAATGTATAATGCCCCTGGATTTCCAAGAAAGCTTATGATTTTATGAGTTTATGAAAATATCAGAATTTATCAGTTTATGCAAAATGGGAAGACAAACATTTTTACATTTAGAGTTCACTTTAGTGGAATTTCCCTTAAACTCAGGGAACCTTGGAATAGTAAGTATTCACTGTTTTGTAAAAAAGCTGGCCTGATTCACATATCCCACTTTTACCTGAACACTTTTTTCTTTCAAAATACCCAAGAATTTAGTTTTTAGTTTGCTGCTAATTGCCCAAGAAGAAATGTCAGAAATCAGTTTTATATTTCTTAGTGATTCTCCCCAGAGGATCTTTAAAATCTCTGTCCATCAGAATATAGACCAAGGTTTTCAACATGAGGGTAACCAGGGAATAAAAATCAGACACTACTCTCTTTTGCTGCATTTAGGAGTTGGCATTTGGTTGTGAAAACATAAAGTGCAGAGTCTCAACTTGTACACTGATGGGGGTTGTGGGAAGATGACATTGGATTAGGTAGGCAAGGCTAAGCTCTCTCACAAAAACAATAGAGAAAGAGCCAAAAACTGTGCAAGGGACCTGCTTTGAGGGTCAACAGAGCAGATAGTGCTTCACAACTCCCAGGAGGGTGAAGGACAGAGAGATGAAGAAACTGAAAAACAAACTTTTGTCACCAAGCCTCCATTGTTTGCCAGAAGGGCTCCCCTACCCCACTCCAAGTTATTAAGAAAGGGTAAAACCCCTAGCTCATTGCACTTGACTTAGAGGGAAGTAGATGTCTTCTTCCTCATCAGCTATTACAAGGGAAAAAGAACGATTAGTTAGGGGCTTTTCTTCAGTGAATTCGGTCAGTGGAGCCTGTTTTGAATCATGGCTCTGGCCACAGAAAAACAAAGGAAAACAGAGAGATACACCTTGGAAAGGTGCACTAATGAGCATCATCTCCTGGCCAGTCTGGAAATATCATGGACAAAAGCTGCATTGTGGTCTCTGTGTTCTCTATCTAGGAGAAAATTTGCACACTGTTGGTGAGTACCTGGCATGATTTTGATATCAAAGCTGGGCAATTTTAAAAACTTAGGATAAGTTGAACCAAATATCAAAGAAGAGTTCTGAAAAAATAATAATAGGCAAGAGAGAGAAATTGGCATCAATGTAAATCCACCAATATACTCAGGTGTCTAGGCATCAGCAAAAAATTTAAAGCCATACTAGAAAATAGGAAGATATGACCCAGCCAAAGATAAGACCCAGCCAAAGGAACAAAACAAATATCCTGAAGTCATAGAGGATTTAAGACAATCAATGATAATCACACAACTCTTTTAAATCAATTTAAAAAATTGAAAAAAAAATGAGTAAACAGATAAAGGATATTAAGAAGACACTAAGTGAGCATAAAGAACATTTGGAAGTCTGTAAAGAAAGCAGAAGATGTTATGGGAATGAAAGGCACAGATGAAATTAAAAATAAGGATTGGGGAATGAATGAAGAACTAGAGTTGAATTACTGTCATTCTACTATAGGATTATTGTGATTCTAGCAATGGAAAAACTTTTATCATTGATGTAGAGGCAGTGGCCACTGGAGGTTCAGATGGGAGGGAGAGGGAAAATTAAGCGTAACATGGGGGCATTTTGGGGACTTAGGAAATGTCCTGAAACATTGCAATGACAGATACAGGTCATTATATATCCTGTCATAACTTAAAAAATTGTGCAAGAGAGAGTGTAAACTGCAATGTAAAAAATAATCCATGCTTAGTGGCAATGTTCCAAAATGTGTTCATCAGTTGTAACAAATCTTCCACTCTAATGAATGATGTTAATATGGGAAAATGTGGGAGTGGTAGGGAGTGGACATATGGGAAACCCCTTTATTTTTATGTAACATTTATGTGATCAAAGTATCTTTAAAAAAATAAAAGTATATAAAAATATATTAGAGGCACATAAGAGCAGATTTGAATTGCTCAAGGACAGAATTAATGATTTCCAAGACAAAACATTTGAACTTGAAAACACAGGAGAACATACAGAGAAGAGAATGGAAAAAATGGAACAAGGTCTCAAGGAATTGAATAACAATGCAAAAGGCAAAAAACATATGCATTGTTGGTGTCCCAGAAGGAGAAGACAATGGAAAAGTGGCAAAAGGAATATTTGAGGAAATAATGACTTGTGTAAAGAGGGCTGGAAGAATAAGCCTCAAAATAATATACAAATATATGGAAGTTATTTAAACTCTCCTTTTCATTTTTTATTGGAATCATCTCTAATCAATAAAATAAATTGTTATTACTATTTTATATTTTTATCATTTATCCATCTTTTAAAAAAAAAGCAACTATGCCTTCTACAGTGTTTTTAAACTTCTCCCTTCAAGAAAAAATTTACTCTTTCATTTCTACTTAGTTCACTTGCTTTGAGTAGTTGGGATTCTCTGAATTAAAGTTCACCCTCAGCTGGTAAGTTCTAACAAGGATACAATAGTTATTAGACTGTTCAAAAATGTCCACAATAGATTGTAAAGCACTTGTGTCACTTTAAATGCTGCATAAATTCCCTGACTGTGCTCCACCACCATCATGGAGACTTCTCCATAATTCAGACACCAAAAGACTGTGACTGTCCAAAGAGGGGGGTCTGCAGGACACTGCTCCATGGTGCTTCCTTTGTCCATTCTGATAGAATGGATTCATACCAGTCAACCTTTCAGATGTGTTACATCTTGGCACCACTGCATCTCTTCCAATAGGAGGCTTTGGTGGGTGCACATTTCAGTGGCAGCCATCCATCTCTTCATGCTTTTCTGTCCATCAAGCCATCAGCTCAGCCAATGCAGCTTCTGGATTCTGGGCACTACCCACAGATCTCCTCCCACTAAATAGGCCTGAACCAGAGGTGGGTAGATGGTGATATTATAAGGGAGTCAACACAAAAACTTTCAAATATATTATGTCCTTTAGTAAATGAAGCCATAGTCACTGGATTTGACCTATGATATCCCAAATTATTCCTTATGAGCCCCTTGTAAGAACTGCAGCCTCCAGAGAACTTGGGCTCTGAGAGAGGGAATGAGACTGCTAGAGTAGGGAGGCATGCATTGATGGACTTTAGAAAAGTAGGCACTGACTAAGTCATATGGGCTCCTCTGACATAAGTGGCACTCCTTATCATGAAGAAGGCTACCTGGGATAGAAATGGCTATTATCCATATTTGAGGCAGGTGATGCAGGAACTTGTTTGACTTGTGCATGCCAAATTTACCTCTGCTTAATGGGAGATTTAATTAAAATTCAACAATTTTGAGACACATAGGGCAAGGTGATGGGTTAGGATGATCCAGAATCCTATTCTCCCACATAACCATTAAGGAAAAATCCTGAAACTGTAAGAACCAAATTTCTCAGAACTGTAGAAAATATTAAATGGTTTACACCCACCAAGAGAATGCTGAAGCAAGGAGAAAAAAAACTGAAAAAGGGTAGGAATGCATCATAACACTTTTGCTAGCCCTTCCTCCACCATCTTCCCAACTCAGCACCACAGTGTGTGAGACAGAAGTCAGTACTTCAAATGTAGATTCCTGGTTCTGGAGATAGCAGAGAACATATTATTCACAAATCAGGGTCTATATAAGTCTTTTCCAACTGATCTGATGGCTAACTGAAGGACTGACCCAAGATGCTCATCCCTGTCTCCCCCATCCCAGAACTCATTAAATACTTAGAGGTGTGAGGCATGGCTACAAAAACACTGAAATGGAATAATAATTCAACAGTTTTATGGAGAAAAATATTATGGTTGAGGCTAACTATAGGGCACCTGGGGCCCATGAATAAATACTATGGGGAAATTCCTTTGAAAAATGGACACTCAGAGATGACATGTATTCAGGGGGATTTAGAAGGCCACACACAGGCCCAGAGCTTGACATATGCTCTGATAATACCTGAGACGGTACTAAGGTTTCACCTTAGGTTGGTCAGGGGTGCTGGAATGTGATTTTGATCAGGATGGGAGATTGTTTTGGGCTCTCCATTGACCTTGGAAAGGGCTGGTTTAAGGAACAGGTGAACTCTGAAGATTTGTAGTTCTTGTGGTTGAAAACACAACAGTGGGAATGTTATTTTGGCAATTATGGCAGAGGAAAATCACTGGTGCAGGGAATCACAGGTGGGGGTTATGTGGGATAGGGTGCACCTCAGGCAGGTTTCTATGGAATATGAAATCCATACAACTTGACATAGAGTGTTATCTCAATGTGGGGAGAACCACACAATAAACAAGAAAATTTTAAACTCCAATCTTGTGGAGTCTTGATACTTTCTGGGCAAGAAACTCTCGAGACCATAGGCAGTGCCTAATATAAGAAAACAGACCGGTATGACAAGCACTCGATATTAATTCATGTAACTATGAACCTCATACTACAAAAATTGTAACACAGTGGTTATCATAGGTTCCTAGGAAAGGGGAAAAGGAGGAATAGGTGAAACATAGGGCACTTTTAGGCCATTGGAATTGTTCTGCATGATCTTACAATGAAGGATACTGGCAATTATACATTTTGTCAAAGCCTATAAAAGTGTATGATGCAAAACATAAAACATAATGTAAACCACTGACCATGGTTAGTAGCAATGCTTCCATTTTTGATCATCAGTTGTAACAAATGCACCATACTCATTTAAGATGTTATTAATAAGGGAAAATGTGATAGGGTTGCATTGATGTTCAGAAACTAGGTCCTTGAAAATGGTGCCATGGATGAGAAAGAAACAAAAAATAGCTAGGGTCCAGGGACCCTCTATCCAAGGAGAGTAGAGTGCCACTGCATAAAACATCATGGCTTTTATTTAGCTTTAGAACAAAGAAAATACATGTGTGTATGTCCAAAGGTAATAGATACGTAATGGGTTACATGTTACTAATGTCAGCAAGTCTTTAGGGTTAATGGTTCAGTTCTCTTTACATTCCTGCATGTAATTGACCTTGTTAATCATTATCTGACACATACCAGATATGCTCCTTGAAGCACAGAATGCTTCTCCACCAGGCTCCTACCAGATCTTATCTTAGTGTCTTGAGACTAGAGATGCCTGTCCCATACATACCAAGGAAGCCTGCTTTCTGTTATGAGTCATGGCCTTTAATTAAACTCCTTCAAGGGAGGGTTTGGGGTATATAGGAATTCTCCCAATTTTCTAGTGACTATTCTATAACCTAGGGCTTCTTTGCAAATAAGGTGAAAAAATAAGACACTGGGGGAACATACAGAAAAAATTGTCAATATACACAAAAGATAACAAAATTTACAGTGATGAAAGGCCCAGCAAAAAAAAAATGCTTTTTTAAAACAAATCAATTTTATTAATGCATATTAATAAAACATACAGTAATACAAAGTGTACAATCAATGATATTTGGTATAATCACATAGTTGTTTGTTCAACACTTCAATCATTATTAGAGCATTTTCATTATTTCTAAAAGAGTAAAAAGCAGAAAAGCAAACAAGAAAATTCCTCACCTCTCAATCTCTCTATGCTTCCCCCACTGTACATAGCTTGTGTTCTGGCTATTTGATCCAAAGTGTATAATCAATGTCTTTTAGTATAATCACAATATTGTACATTCATCATCTCAAAAATTTTAGAACAATTTTATTATTCCAAAAAGAAAGACTTCATATCCCTAAGCATTCCTTCCTCAGATCTACATAACCACTAATCTCATTTCATCTTTGTAAACTGATTTATATTTACATTTCATATAAATCAAATCTAACAATATGTAATACTTTGTGTCTGTTCTCTTTCACTTAGTATAATGTTTGTTTGTTTTTATGTCTGGTATTAACATTTTGTAATATTAAATTCCATTTGTTCAGCTTCAAAGAAAAATGGTCTTACATACGCAATTATACCCATATTCATATTTTACATAATATATTTATATTTGACATAATATATTTAGTTTACAATAGAACAATAATACAGCATTTGTCTTTTTGTGTCTGGCTTGCTTCACTCAACATAATGTCCTCCAGGTTCATCCATGTTGTCATATGTTTCTTCTTACCACTGCATAATATTCCATCATGTGTACACTCCACAATTTATTTATCCATTCTTCAGTTGATGGACACCTGGGTTGTTTCCAACTTTTGACTATCATGAATAATGCTGCTATGAGCATCAGTGTGCAGATATCTATTCATGTCACTGCTCTCAGTTCCTCCAGGTATATACCAAGTAATGGTATTGCCAGGTCCCACAGCAAGTTTATATTAAAATTCTTTAGGAACTGCAAAAATGTCTTCCACAGTGGCTGTACCATTCTACATTCCCACCAACTGTGAATCAGCATTCCTGTCTCTCCACATCCTCTCCAACAGTTTTCTGACTTTTTAGTAATGGATAGTCTAATAGATATGATAAGATTTCTCATTGTAGTTTCGATTTGCATTTCCCTAATCACTAGAGATGTTGAACATTTTATCATGTGTTTCTTCACCATTTGTATTTCTTCTTTGGACAGCTGTCTTTTCAAGACTTTTTTAAATTTGATACTTTGTCTTTTTATTGTTGAGTTGTATGATGTCCTTATATATCATGGATATAAAACCTTTATCATAGATGTGATTGCCAAATATTTTCTCCCATTGAGTCAGCTGCTTTTTCACCCTTTTGACAAAGTCCTTTGAAGTGCATAAGTGTTAAATTTTGAGGAGGTTCCATTTATCTATTTTTTCTTTTATGGCTCGTGCTTTGGGTATAAGGTTTAAGAAACTATCGCTTACCACAAGATCTTGAATATGCTTTCCTACATTTTCTTCTAGGAGTTTTAGGGTTGTTATTTTATATTTAAGTCGTTGATACATTTTGAGTTAATTTTTGTATAAGGTGTGAGATAAGAGTCTTTTTTCTTTCTTTTGGATATGCCTATCCAGTTCTTCCAGCACCATTTGTTGAATAGACTGTTTGGAGCTGCTGGAAGGTCTGAACAGCTTTGTAAAAAAACCACTTGACTGTAGATGTGAGGGTCGATTTCTGAGTTCTCAGTTCAGTTACATTGGTTAATCTGTCTGTCCTTATGCCAGTATCATGGTGTTTTTATTACTGTTGCTAAAGAATGTGCTTTATAATCAGGAATTGAGAGTTCTTCAAATTTGTTTTTCTTTTAAAAGACATTTTTGGCTATTCAGGTCCCCTTATTGCTTTTTTTTTATTTTCTATTCTTTTATTTATTTATTTATTTATTTATTTATTTGTGATGAGGTTTTGGATTGTGAAAGTGTTGCAACTCTGGCAGGGGAGGATCACTAGTGTGGGATGTCAGAATTAGGACAATGTTTGGAGAGTGATGCACCTGGACCATGCTTTTTTGGAATTTGATTGTCTTCATATGGTCATGGAGGATGATCTTGATGGGTTGAGATCCACACAGTATGTGAGAGAATATTGAATTCCCATTCTTTGAAGTCCTGCTTCATTCTCTTATAGAGTGGCAATAATCTCTAGAGTACATGGGCAATATCTAGAGAAGGGGGAGAGAAAAATATTCCAAGTCTTTGATATTGATGCTTGTAATTATGAAGCTTTTTTTGTGAAATTGAAACTTAACCTAGTAATATATATTGCCTAACATTTAGCTACTGAAAGCCTCCTTTTTGCTCACATGTGGCCTCTGTCTAATCCAAACTCAACATATCAACTCACAACCTTCCCTCTGATATGGGACATGACTCCCAGGAAAAGCCTCATCGGTACAAACTAACAATGCATTTGGAAAAAGACAAACTACCATTCCATTTGGAAAAAGACCTTGGTCAAAAGAGGTAAATATTAAATATAAGTAAATTTTTATAGCCAAGAGATTTCAAAGTGAGACAGAAGATCATTCCAAAGGTTACATTTATGCACATCTCAGGAGGATCTCTCTGACCACCAGAATAAACAGAGTCTCATGTAGGGACACTCCTGAGTGTTGTAGAGCCATTTAGACACTATAGGCACGGCAGACAACCCAGGAAATTGACACATCATCAGTGTGTCTTACTTTGGAATATATGATAACTTTTCTCCCTAATGTATCAGAGTTAGAATCATTCATAATTTTCCCACACATTTGTCTTCTGTCCCTCTTATTTGAAACTATAATTAGCACTATATCTGTTAAATTTATGCCAAAGAGACTTGAATCTTCCAGCTTCAGCAGAGTTGCAGCCTACATTCATCTTCAGTTCATCAGACTCAATCAGGGCAGCCAACAGAAGGATGATGATGGACAATGCCCATCTCCCCAAAAACAGAGAGTATCTACAATTGCAAAGAATACAGTTCCATCCATCTGCCCCATGGGGTCTAAGTCCCCTCTCAATAGTAAGCAGAGTGGGCATCAGTATCCCCAAATTCTCAAGTTTGAGGAATGAATAAATGTAAGGGAAGAATGCAGCTATTGACTAAAGTAGATTTATTATCATTCTAGTAATGGAAGACCATGTAACATTGTTATAAAAGCAGGGATTACAAGAGGTTCTGAGTGGAGGGAGAGGAAAGAATTGGTGGAACATGGGATATTTCGGGAAGATTGGAATTGATCTGCATGACATTGCATTGATGGATACAGGCCATTCTACATTTTGTCATAAACTATAACATTTTGTGATGCAAAGTGTAAACTGTAATGTAAACTATACATCATGGTTACTAGCAATGCTTCAATAATTGTTCATCATTTATAACAAATGAACCACACTAATGAAAGGTCTTAATGGGAGAAAGTGTGAGAGGAATGGTGTGGGGTGTATGAGAATCTTCTATATTTTCAATATAATATTTATATAATGTAATGCTTCTTTAAAAATAAAAAAGTATTTCAATAAACTAGAGAGCATTATTAATACATCAAAATACTATAGTAGAAGTAAAATTTACAGTAGAAACTTTGGAAGAACTGTTGAGGCACTCTCTGTGAAGAGTAAAGCTAAGTAATAGAGAAATTGAATATTCTGGAAAATGTTATCAATGAAGGAAGAAAGAGGAAAAAGAAAAGAAAAGGAGGAAAATTATCAAAAAATAAATAAAATAAAATAAAATAATTCCTCAGAATGAAGGAAATGAGGTTTTATAAAAGACCTAGTGAAAAACCCAGAGGAATAAGTTTAAAACAGAAATAAAAATATTATATCTTAGCACAGCTTTGTGAATTTCCAGAGCTCTGTAATGTTTAAGCAATAATTTGTTTCACTTTATATAAGTGTCATTGAATTCATTTTAAAATTTATGTGGTCTATTTTCATTTTCACATATGCTTCTTAAATATTGTTTCATTTTTCAATAAATCTTAAAACATTAGAAATAGTCATTCATTTCCAATTGAAGCAATTGCATTATATAGACTTTTTGAATATTGAGTAATTTCTTTTTAAACAATTCTAAAAAAGACTTGAGGAAGCATGAACACCTATAATGAACAAGAAATTCCTTATAATACATTTTATAAAGAAATAAAA
>JAQZBX010064087.1:0-16560 GCA_029593785.1 Cabassous unicinctus
TTCTCCACCAGGGAGGGTTTGTTAACCTTTAACTTATGCCTAGGTCATGCAGGCAGCTACATGCTGAAGACTTAGAAGAAGCCCTGGGTCCCCACACGTGCATTTGTGTAATGCCCTCAAATAGAGTGCAGGTGGGAACTGTGACTTGCTTCTAAGCAGTGAACTGTGACAAAGGTGAGGGATGTCAGTCTTGTGATAATGTTACCTTCTGTAGGATTCTGTCCTGGCAGCTGGAGAGATTGTCCTGTTGGCTTGGGAGCAAACAGCTTCCTATGGAGAGGGCCCAGGGTTGGAACAGGGAGCACCTCTAGTTGCTGACAGTGGCCTCCAGCCAACAGCCAGCAGAAAGCCAGGGCCCTCAGTCATTCACCTTCCAGGAAGTGGTTTCTGCCAGCCACTATGTGAGCTCATAAGAGGACCCTAAGCTCCAGAGGAGAAGGCAGTCTGAATGACAGCCTGGTTGCAGCCTTCTGGGACCCTGAGTAGACAACCCAGCTAAGCCATGCCTGGGACCCCTGACCCAGAGAATCTGTGAGATAATAAATGTGTGTTCTTTACAACTCCTAAATTTGTTTCACAGTAATAGAAAACTAATGATGTGTGTGACATTGGAAGAAATAAGGATCAGACCTGCACCAAACACAGGAGGTAAAAGAGGAAGGAGAAAAATACTTAAGGTATTGAAGGAAAAGAATTTTGAACCCAGGAATTATCTCCAGTTAAGCTGTCATTTAAATACAAAGTAAGAATAAAGACCTTCTTAGTAATATAAATAGAAAATCAAGATAAGATGACAGAAATAGACCTAATACAATAAATACAAGTGGGTAAACTCAGTAATCAAAAAACAAAAACTTTCAGATTTGTTAAAAACCAATCCAAAATCCAGAAATGTTTTCTACAAGAGATACCCTTAAAATAAAAGGGTAGAGAAATGTCTGAAAAATATTTGCCAGGAAAATATAAGCCAAAAAATAAACAAAATCCATGGTAGCGGTTATATCAGATAAAATAGAATTCATGGTAAAAAAAAAAAAAAATCAAGGGACAAAAAAAAGTGTTATGTACTAGTAAAAAGACCACAAGTGATCTCCAGAAGGATTTATGATATAAATATGAAATGTAAATTATGAAATTCTTAGAAAAAAATTATTGGAGAATTGAGCCAAAAAACAAACCATAAGGCAAAAAAATAAAATGGATGTATTTTTAAATAGAAAATTAAGGATTTGCTCTGAGGAGTTCTGCCACATTCTCTGATGGAACAGCAAGAATCCCCCAAGTACAGAAACAATGGCTAGTGAAGGAAGATGGTCCATTGACTGGCCCTTGATATTGATGACTGTGCTTATGAACTTTTACTCTTGAAATTGAAACTTAGCATAGTTTTATAGGGTGCCTAAGTGTTATCTCCTGAAAGCCTCCTTGTTGCTCAAATGTGGCCTCTCTCTAAGCCAAATTCAGCATATAATTGCAAAAACTTCCCCCCAGCATGGGACATGACTCCCAGACATGAGTCTCCCTGGCACTGAGGGATTACTACCAAGCGCCAACTAGCAATGCAACTAGAAAAAGACTTTGACCAAAAGGGAGAAAAGGTAAAGACAAATGAGTTTATATGACTAAGAGACTTCAAAGTGAGTCAGGAGGTCATTCCAGAGGTTATGCTTATGCACATCTTAGCAGGATCTCATTGACTGCCAAATTAGACAGTACCTCAAATAGTGGAGCCCCTGAGGGCTCTGGAGACACCCAGCACTATGGTCAGGGCAGATAACCCATGAGTTTGGCACCTTGCCATTGGGCCCTACTTTGGGGTTTGTGCTCCACAGTGTGTCAGAATTGGACTCAGTTGTGGTTTCCCTTCACATGGCTCTTCGGTCCCTTCTATTTGAACCTATAGTTGCTGCTGGAGTTGTTAGGTGTACATCCAAGAGACTTGAGTCTTTGGACTCTCCATGTACCAGCTGGGCCCTGAGCCTCAACGGAATTGCAACAGCTACTCTCCAGTTTATTGGACTCACCCAGGACAACTAACAAGGAGGTGATGATGGACAACCACCATACCAAGGAACCAAGAGAGCCTACAACTGCAAGCAAGAGAGTCCACTGACGTCCCCTCTCAACTAGAGGTGGAGTTGACGTCACCATGCCAGAATCCTCAGGATTGGGGAATGAACTATGGACTAGAGTGGACATACTGGTATTCTAATATAGACTATTGTGATTCTAGCAAGGGAAGATCTTATATCACTGATGTGGAGGCAGTGGCCCCTGGAGGTTCTGAGGGCAGGGAGAGGGAAAACAGGTGTAATGTGGGGGCATTTTGGGGACATGGGAATTGTCGTGAATGACATTGCAACGACAAACACAGGCCGTTATTTATCTTGCCATAACCTACAGAATTGTAAGAGAAAGTGTGTAAACTACAAGGTAAACTGTAATCCATGCTTAGTGGTAATGCTCCAAAATGTGTTCATCAATTGCAATGAATGCACCACACTAATGAAGGATGTTGTTAATGGGGGTAAATGTGGGTGGTGTGGGGAGCAGGGCATATGGGAATCCCCTATATTTTTTATGTAACATTTATGTAATCTAAATATCTTTTAAAAAAATAAAAAAGTATAATAAAAAATAAAATTAATTTTGAAAAAAGAAAATTAAGGATTTGTGTGGAACTATGGACAAATTTAACTAATAGAGAAAGATTGTAATAAAATTTTTCCAGTGCCTAAAATCATCAAGGTATTTATATTTAATGTACTCATGCAAATTAAATAAAAGATAGGAAACCCAATGTAAATATGGGCATTTCACAAGCAGGTGAAGCCCAAATAGCTAACAGATATATGCTTATGACCCAACAATCCCAACATTGTATGGAAATATCCCAGAGGTGGACTTGTGGAGAGATATGTTTCTAAGGAGGCATGTGCACTGTCATGTTATTGTTTGTGGTCGCAGGGAGTTGGAGGCAACCTAGGTGTACATTATTAGTGAAATGGACAAGTAAAATTTGGTAAATATACAACCTGGAATACTTTGCAGTGGTTCAAAGCAACAGACCCTACATCTACATACCACAACATGGTTAGATCATCAAACCATAGGTTTATTTGGAAAAAGTAAGAAATAGAATGAGACCTGTAACAGTGCCACATTTGTATATTAGAACCACATATACCTAAATCAGACCACATATTTTACAGGGATGCATGTATGTATCAAAGATGTTACACTACACTACAGTAGGTTGCCTGTGGGTGGGGAGGTAGGGAAGGAATAAAGGAGAGGGAAAAAATAGAAATGAGCGTGAGGGCTTTGTGTTCATAGTGTGCCATGAACTAAGAGTATAATTAACTCAGTTCGTTGCCACTGAGGTCTAAAAATAGAACAAATGAATGAATGAATAAATAAAAATGGAAATTAGCCCATAAAAAGGTTGGCTGACATGTTTCTCATGTTTCTTGGAAATTAAAGGTCAGGCACTTTTTAAAATCTTACCTATTTACACACACAAATTACACACACACACACACATTTAATATCCATTAGCTTGTAATAAAAGAGGAATTAAATTTCTTATAGAATCTGAAAAATAGTCCATTCACAGGGTAACAATACACAAAACAGAAAACCAGCCATAACTCGCAACAATAACAATTGATTCCCAGTAATGACTTCTACATATTTTGGGCAGGGAGCAGGGTGGTGAGAGTGGCTAGAAAGTCAGGAAGACAAGGAAAATCCCATGACTCAGATTTTTGAAAAGTGAGGATGGGCTGACAAGCAGCATGCTGATAGGCAGGTGCCTGTCTTCTTGTTTAACTGGTCCACCTCTCTGTTAGATTATCACATGTGTGTCTTTATCTCCTTTAGAACCTTTTGTGCTTTTCGGTGGCTCCTCCTACAGCCGCCTCAGTGCTGGGTCCTCTGCTTCAAATCTTCCCACGCTGCCTTTGGAGGAACGGTTTTATCTCGTGGGGACTGTTTGTATTCTCAGGTCTCAGATCCTATGGGTGAGTATCCTGTGTGTGGTGATGTGGCCTTTGAAGGCCTTGTCCCTTTTCATCTCTCAGCCACTGGATAGCATTGCTAAAGCACCTGATATGTGTGCCTGTGTTTCAGAAGGTCAGCATCTCAGTGGGGACTTAGACTCGCCTGAAAGAGATGCACAGGTGCAGGTACAGGTGGTTTTGATAAAATATAAAATAGGTATAACAGGTGCTGGGAACATATTAAGAGAAGCCAGCATTTTGGCAGGTGGATAAAGAAAGGCCTTTTGAGTTTGGAGTAATCTCTTTTTCCACTAGGTGACTAGGTGACTGACTGCTTTTGTTCCCTTA
Source organism: Cabassous unicinctus (assembly GCA_029593785.1). Classification (NCBI taxonomy): domain Eukaryota; kingdom Metazoa; phylum Chordata; class Mammalia; order Cingulata; family Chlamyphoridae; genus Cabassous; species Cabassous unicinctus. The sequence goes on from JAQZBX010064087.1 coordinate 4,350, forward strand.
CTGTTCTCTTAATACTAGCACTGACAGATTCTGTTTCCAAAAAGAAAAATCAATATGTAGAACCCATCTGATCAGTTCAGGCTCAATTTATTCACTTGGTAACATATATAATAATCACCTACAATGTGCCAGGCACTGTGCTAGGTGCTGGGCACACATTAGACGATAGACAACTAAGTCTCTTGCAGCTGTTGACAAATGCCATGGAGATGATAAAGCAGAATAACATGCTAATGACTGGCAGGAGGTGTGTCAGAAACTGTCTCTCTTGTGTCTCTGAGATTCCCCTTGGTCCCTACCTAATGATGATAAGGTGCCAACCTGGAAAAGAATGGAAGATAATATTGTGGTATAGGGTTCAGCAGTTGTAAAGACCCTGAGGTATAACTAGCTTGGAGAGTTCCAAGGAACCAAGAAGGCTGTGTTAGAATAAGGTGAATGAGGGAAGGAATAGTGGAAGATAAGATCCGAGAGGTAGGCAGGGGCCCAGATTATGTAGAACTTTGGGATCCGTGGTAATGAGTTGGGGTTTTATTCCAAGGGCAGTAGAAAATAGGAGGGTGGCTTGATCTGATTTTATTGTTAAAAGGTCGGTCTAACTTCTGGGTAGGAAATGGACTATAGGGAAACAAGAATGGAAGCTAGAGGACCAATGTGAGAGTCGATAGGGGCTTGGACCATGATTGTAGTGATGAAGATCAAAGATACAGATTTGGTATATAGTTGGAGACAGAGCCCAAAGTCCTTGCTTATGAGTTGTATGTTGCTGGGAGAAGGGAGAGAAAAGACTCAAGGATGACTCCTAGATTTTTAACCTGAGCCACTCAGTGAATGGAGGTACTGTTAACCGACTTGAGTAAGACTGGGACAGTGTGGATTGAGCAGTGTGGGGGGCCAAAAGCAAGAGCTCCGTTTAGGCCATATTAATATGATGATAACCTTGTGACATCCAACACATCCAACCCCCTTACCTTACAAGGGAAGCCTCTGGATCCAGACCACCTGGGTTCAAATCCTTTCTCATCATTTACTAGTTGCGAGAGCTTGGCCAAGTCACATAAATAAATCTTTTATCTTCAGTTTCTTTATCTATAAATGGTGATAAAGGTACCTCTTTTGGGGGTTGTTGTAAGGAGTAAATGAGATGGCACCTCACAGATGCTCAGGCTTTTATTTGACCACATTTCAGAGACTGTGAAGGGAGCCTTTATATTTTAAATTTTAGAATAGTGATATATGTCATCATTTCCCCAAATTTAAGCTGGTGATAAAGGTGGCAGAGAGAAAAGCAATTTGAAGAAAGTTGCATGGTCTAGTTGCCCATTCATTATTCCTTCCTGGAAGCACACTGGGGTTTGAGCTCTCATTTCTGCCATGAGAAGGTAAATGTCCCCTCTTGGGAGCCACTCCCAGTGTCTCCTTCCTCCTCTGAGGTGAGTGCCACCACCCTTGCAGTAGTCCCCACCATGACTTGAGGAGCTCTATTGATGATCTCTTACAGTTTGTCCCTGGGTTTCTAGGACATTTGTTCCATTTTAGTAGCATTTTTGAGTACAAATCTTGTGAGAATAGAGGGCTTTTTGGAGAAAGACTTTTTTTTTTTACATTGTGACAGTGTAGCATTTTGGGAAGAGCAGGGAACTAAAGTTCAAACTTTTTGAAATTCTGCTCCTGGATATGCCTTGGGTGAAATCATTATATCTCTATAAGCCTCAGTTTTCACATCTATAAAATCGAGTGCCTTTCTAACCTCAATACAAAAATTAGTTGTAACATTGAATATGAGAATACTTTGAAAATTACTACATGCTGTAGTAATGGCAGATATTTTTACTATGTAAATATATTTTAAGTATCTAAGTATGCCAATTTTTCAGCAGGAACTTTGCCCTGGGAAGGATGAAACTGAAGAAATTCCATTGAGAGAAAATTTGGATGAGGAATATGAATCAGTGGACCACAGGTGAGAGGATAGTGTTGACATGAGTAATGGATACCTAGAAGACAGTTTTATTAAACAGAACTAAAACATGAGAAATAACATCAAAGAAAATTTTTAAAAATCCAAGCGAATCTAGAAGAGTAACCTCTAATTAGTCTGAACTACTTTTCCCAGCTATTATAATTCTTATTTTCTAACTGAATATAAAACACAGGTGATTGGCTTTTACATAAAAAAGCAATAAGTAGAAGAAACTTAACTGACACACACATTTAATAATTTTCAAATTAAGATAATATGTATAGCACTTGATTACTTTTTTCCCTTGCAAGTAAAGATAACGTTTAGAAACTCATAAACGGTGGAAAAGCAAATATATATTGTGGATAACTGTTAATTAAACAGACATCCCTCCTTTTGTGAATCTAATATTTTCCTTAAAATTTGTTTGCTAACAAATTTTTAGAGAATTAGAAGCCTATATTCCATTATTTTAAATGAGACAATAAAAATACATTCCTAATCCATAGGAAAACAGCAGTTTTCCCAAATATCACTAAAACCCTAACACCTGTTTAACAGTCCATCAAGGATTTCTGCAAAAGAGAAATTATTTATAATGCTAATTATCTAGCTGTTTAACACTTTAGATAAACTCATTGGTGAGTATGTTTGTATGCAGTAGGCCACAATATTGTACATTGTACACTCTATGGGGTAGAGTATTGGAAATGTGTTACATTTTCCTTCTACCTCACAGTTTACAGGTCCTTCTAACTAAATAATAGTGTAATACGTTAAAGATGTGCACTACATGCAGATAATATCTAGCAAAATAAAATTAGGACACGAGACCTTTTCAGGAGGTTTCTGGTGATTGAAGGGGGGTGCCTGTGTGGAGTCTGGTGGTAAGAGGAGATAGCTGAAGGCTGTGCTCACTGTTACAGTTCAGTGGTGGGAGAAGTTAAAGAAGGAAGAGCTGGTGATGGAATGAGTGCAACAGTATATGTCTGAGTTTCATCTGTGTCTGGATCTAAGGAATGAGTAGAATCTTCCAGAGGTGGATGGCTGTGAATCATTGAACCGTTGACCGAACTGGGATGAAAAGCAAACTCCTCACTGGCTGTCTGCCTGCATACCCTTTGCTTGGAGTTCTACAACTCTTGCTAACATATCACATTTGTAATTGTGTGTTGAATGTGACATATATGCTTACCCCATGATCACATTCACTTGCCCAGTGTAGTAAATTGAGGGATTTGGGGGTTGAGAAAGGAAAAAGGTATAACCACTAGATGGCGGTATTGTAAAACAAGCTAATTATTGGGGTGACACTTTGACAGGTTGCTTGTGAGGGGCAATCCTTCTCAGCAGGAGACCTTCCAGAGGTTGTGGTATAAGGGACCACCAGAAGAGAAAAAGGGCAATGGAAACTCCTGGAAGAGAGGGAAATCCAGAGAGGGAGCTTATGTGTCTAGATGGTGATGTCACTCAGTCAGCAGAAGTGGCTTAGGGTCTTGTAACTACAGTGTTTTATCTTACCTATGACTCACAGATATTGGGTGCAGTTTCACAGAGTATGCAAAGCGGGTCAGGTCTAAATGGCTAAAAATTGCTTATTTGGACTATTTTTAAAGCAATTGGATTTGTTAGGTTTGAGTTTGGCTCTGGTGGGCTTTTTGGGCTAATGGTCCCAGGATGCTGTAAAGAAGTAAACAGCACATAGGGCCAGTACCCAGGGACCATCTTTGGCTCATTTATATAACAACCAGCATGCATTTATTTTGCAGAATCTAAAATTTCTTATAAAGATTTGACTTCGTATTTGTGGTTCCTAGGAGATGAGGCCGTGTGCATGGCCAAGCTTAAGGCTTTTAGCCATGCAGCTCTCTTAATGCACTTTCTCCTTCCTAACTTTTCTTGTAGTCATGGGCTTACGCCAGCCTTTTAGGCTCGACTGTTTCCTCCGTTGTTTCTCCACTTTCTTAAAAGAACTTAACATTGTGGGGAAGAGGATTGCTATAAGACATAACATGCTTAAACATCGTGAACATGAGACACTATTCTCCCAGGAGAATGGCCAAGATGCAATTGCAGCTCACCCACACCCTTTTGCTTAGGAATGCATGGCTTAAACATATTCTCGCCTTCAACCTAAAACAGATTTGTTTAGTAAGTTTGGGTAATGAATTTTGGGTGAAAAATGAGCAGATTATTTTAGCAGATAGTCAGATAGTGAGAGTTAAGAGAGCAGAAGTACTTGTATTTTATTTTTAAATAGATTTTAATTGGAGGAAAAATATTCTGATGCAGAAAGTAGGCAGCTACTACATCTATGACACCATTCTTCATAGAATAGAAGAAAAACTTTTTCTTAAGGCTTAAAATTATATCTTTTCTAATATTGTAAGGAATTATGACTTGAGTGTAGATGAATGCACTATAATTTCATCTATTCTATGCTTCAATAAATTTTACTAAAGCCCTTTCAAAAACCAGGCAATGGATTGTTTAACACATAGAAAGTAAGATGAAAAAATGACACTTAGGAAAAACAGCATTTAACGAAGAAAATTCTGTTTAATTTTCCCCAAACCTCCTGTCCCTCTCATCTTTCTCCACTCTCCTCCATATCTGTGGCCATAACTCTGGCTGCAGCCTCCTCAGTTCTCACCTAATTGATTGTTAGTGGACCTGACTGGCCCATTACATTAAGCTCTGTAAGGCAGGACCTGTCACTTCCTCATCCCTGGCTAGGATGGGGCCTGACCTCGAGTAGGCAGAAATGAGTGTCTGCTCATGCAGTGAATGATTAATTGATTCTATAAAAATGAAAATCTATTCCATGCCATGAGACCTCTCAAACATAAAGCATTATTGTTATAAATCAGTGCAAACCAGAATTGCCTGTTTTTTCATGGACTTGTTCCCTTGTCTTTGTGACATTTTCAAATACAAAGAGAAAGAAAAGAGATTGTGGCATGTCAGGGGCATGGTTTGCAGCCACTCTAAGCAGTCTTTGATATTCTGGTTCCCCTTTTACCACCTGTGCCGGTTTGCATCTTTTGTGGACCCCAGAAATTATGTTCTTAAACTAAGCCATTCCTGTGCATGTAAACCTATTGTATGTGGGACCTTTTGGTCAGATTCAGTTAAGGGACCTTTTGATCAGATCACCTTTGATTAGATCACTTCAGTTAAGGGCCTTTGATTAGATTGCAGGACCCAAGGTGGGTCCTAATCCTCTTACTGTAGTCCTTTATAAACGGAGGACTAAAAGCAGCAGACACAGAGAAAGAAGTGGCAGAAACAGAGAAGAACCCAGCAGCTGGAATCATTGGAACACAGATGTCAAGAAGAAGCCACTTTAGCCTGAAGCTGAAAGAGATGAGGCCGGAAGGAGAAGGGAGAGACTAACCATGTGCCTGATGGCCCACAGCTGAGCTCAGAAAGTAAATGAGCCTGGAGGAGACAGCAGCGTCTGGCTACCATTTTGCCTTGCCACTTGGCAGGAGTCCAGAATCACCAGCAGCTGACCTTTGGTAAGACAACATCTCGGATGATGCCTTGATTTGGACATTTTCACAGCCTCAGAACTGTAAGCTTTTAAGCTAATAAATACCCATGATAAGAGCCAACCCATTTCTGGTATATTGCATTGGCAGCCTTTAGGAAACTAAGACACCATCTGAGGGATGGTTAAAAAAGCAATCAGGTACCGAAGTCATAGGGGCCTAGAGCTCCAAAATGCTTCCTGTCACTCTGTAATTCCACATATTTTTAAAAGGTTAAGAAGCATTTTGCTAAGAGGCTTGAGGGTTTTATCCATGCTAGTGAAAGAAACACAAAGAGGAGACTTTCAAGTGTTTGGAGGCAAGGGTCTGTTTCCATGTAGGATCTTCCGTCCTTGCATGTTTCAAATTTGAGGCTTAAAGAACCTTTCATTCCAGGAGAGGGACTTGATGGCTGGAGTATTTTCCATTAAAGCTAGAGATGCACTGGAGTGGAAGGTCTTGCTGGCTCAGGACCCTGAAGGTAGAATGAAGACGGGGACACATGAGAGTTACAAAGAGACAGGTAGACAAGAGAATCCTTAGTAGCCTTCTCCTATCTTAACCACTGCTGGAGTCAGAAGTCCACAATAGGTGCTGTCTTAGTCTGACCATTATATGTGTTTCAATAGACTGTAGAGACTAAAGCGTAGGTTAGATGGTGATGAGGTCCATGGGAGCATTAAGCAATGAAGGGGAATAGAGAATGGTGTGTGTGTGTGTGTGTGTATGTGTGTGTGTGTGTGTGTGGTAAAATTTATTAGGTTTTATCATATGAAATTCACATTTTTCCAAATTAAAAATGGTCTAATATTGGCAATTTCCTATGGTTCAACCTAATATATAGTGTTTTAGTTTGCTAAAGGGTGCCAAGCAATATACTAGAAATGGGTTGGCTTTTACAATGGGGATTTATTAACTTATGAGCTTATAGTTCTGAGGCTGAAAGTTTCCAAATCAAGGCATCATCAGGAGGTGCTTTCTCCCTGAGCTGCAGCTGTGGGCCATCAGGTACATGGTGATGTCCGCTCATCTCTCCCCTCTCCTCCAGGCCTCTTTGCTTTCAGCTTCTGGCTTCAGTGACCTCCTGTCAGGTTCTGTGTTCCACTGATTTCAGTTTCTAGTTTCCTGGGCCTTCTCTCAGCTTCTAGGAATTTTTCTGTTTCTACAGCCCCTATTTCTGTATTCATCTGTTTATAAAGGATTCCAACAAGAGAACTAAGACCCACTCTTGGTCATGGCTCAATGAAGTGATCCAATCAAAGGTCCTTAACTGAAGCAATCCAATCAAAAGGTCTCACCTAAAACAGGTTCATGCCCACAGGAATGGCTTAGCTCGAAGAATATGATCTTCTGGGATCCACCCAGCTTCAAACTGTCACAGATATGGTGGCCAGAAAAGGCCTCAATAAGAATGGGACTTTTGACTTAATACCTGAAAGAAGTGAGGATATTTAGGGGGGTAATATTCCAGACGGAAGGAAGAGCAGATGCAAAGTCCCTAAGGCAGGAGCACAGTGTGTATGCTCGAGAAACAGCAAGGAAGCCTGTGTGACTGGAGCAGAGTGAGCAGGGTATGAGTGGTGGGCCAGCAGGGCAGAGAGGAACAGAGGATCTGATCATGTAGGGTCTTGCAGGCCATTTGTACCCAAGAAGCTATGAGCCTTGTAAAGTGTCACAAATTCAAGTTAATTTTTATATTCACATTTTATGTTATGTTTTAAAACTGTACTATTTCCACACAGAGCTCTAAAGACGTTAAAGTGCAAGGGGCTAAGTTTGGAAAAGTCATATGGTCCAAAGTCTGAGTCTGGTGATTTCATCAATACCTGTATTATTTTTCTATTAATTTTAAGATTGTTCTTTATTGTTGCTGTTTATAGCCAGCACATTTCGAAACTCCATCCTTAAGAGATAATTTTTTTTAGATCTATTAACACACAAATTGTTTCATGAAAAGTGTCCATGTCTTGGGGCAGGGGAGGGCTCCTGCCAAGACTGAACATGGTGGAATTCCCAGCTCCAAGTAGATGATTCCATGCTCTCACTCCCACCTGAGAGATGCTCACATGTTGACACCTGACATTAGCAAATGAGGCAAAGAGTTGTTGCTTTTCAGCCTGTCATCAAGGAAAATAATCCTCAAGCCCATTCCAGTGCAGCTGTCGTTGTTAGATTTGGAGCCAGCCTCTTGGTTTCAACTTAACTCTTCTTTTTGGCATGAACAGGGCTTGGTTCTTCAAAATGGAAAACATCAAAAGTAGTAGGAAGAAGAAGGGACAGTCCCAGGCTTTTGGATTTTATATTTCATTGTGCTTATGTGCCCTCCAGCCAACCCATATTCTATCTTCAGCTACATGACAAATTATTTTGATCATCTAGAAACATAAAATCATTAGATTGTCTATTATATTTAGGATTTATAAGAACAATTTAGTCATTAAAAATAGTTTTGAGAAACTGTATGTAAGAGTTTATACTCAAAACTCATTGAAGCAACACAGAAATTACTGATGGTTTAAAGATTCATGAAAAGGAGTCTAATAAATATCAAAGCTTAGAAAAATCTGGGCCAAATTATCTGAAGTATTAGACTATTTAATGAAAAGTAATTTTGGGTAAATATGCTGGCAGCTGCTTTTTCTATTCAGACAATTAACTATGTGATTTTTTTTTTCTCATGGTATTCATTTGTTATCCTGCAATGAAGATGTTGGTCTGTGTATTAACCATCTGAAGAAGTGGGACAGGATCCAGCTGTCTTTTAACTTAATGCTTTTTGCTTTTCTAGTTTTTATCCTAGAGCAATCCCTTGCTTTGGTGCCATTTCTTTTCATTTGAATATTGCCAAAAACTACCATATGTATACTCCTTTACCAATACTCACAAGTACACAAGTATTATTGCTTCTAGGTACTTTCAGAAATAGGAAAAGAATACAAACACACACTTATGCAGGTACATAACTGTATATATATATAGGTTTACGTATATATGTATATTTCGTATCTGTCCATTGATATTTGTGAGTTCCTTTGTGTGTATGTTTGCATGTGTATAAAATAACAATAGTAATAAATAATACCTCCAATTCCAAACCAACACCACAGGTTTCATTCTAGTCTTCCAGTAGCCATACTTCAACACTCTTCTCCAACAGTCAGAGAGAGTCTTGGCTCCCATGAGCCTCAATATATTTCCTCACTTTTTCAAGTCTAGAATGCACAGAAAGTAATTTTAGGGCTGCTAGCTCATGTCATTGTGAAAAATACAATATTGTTTTTTATTACATCAAATAATATAAAAACATGAGTTCATACTGATACCTCCAATTCCAAACCAACACCATAGGGTTCATTTTTATATAAAATTTACATAAAATGAAATGCACAGCTCTTAAATGTATTATTCCAGGAGTTTTGACAAATGTGTAAACCCATGTGACCCTAAAAGTTTTATAGTTCAGGGTTTTATATTTAGATCTATGATACATTTTGAGTTAATTTTTGTACAAAGCTCATTCTTTTGGACTTATGGATGTCAGATATTTTGAACACTATTTGTTGAAAGGACTATCCTTTCTCCATTGAATTGCTTTTGCACCTTTATCACAAATCAATTGGCATATATATGTGTGTCTATTTCTGGCCTTTCAGCTGAGTTTCTAGCTGGTCTCTTAGAATGTCTCCCATACGTGCACATTTCAAGTATTAACCAAGGATTTGGGGGTTTTCCCTTATGTGTTTCCCTCTTTTCAAGGATTTCCTTTTTCATTTTCCAGCCACTCTGGCATCTGGAACTCCATTTTCTGACTCCTCAAATGGAGATTCCCCCTATTGCCTTTTTTAAAAATTAGAGCAATTATAGGCTTACAGGAAAATCATGCAGAAAATACAGAGTTCCCATATACTGCTCCTTCCCACAGTTTTCTCTGTTACTAACACTTTGCATTAGTTTAGCACATTTGTTAAAATTGATGAATCAATATTATTATAATTACACAATTGACTATAGCCCATAGTTTACATCAGAGTTCAATCTTTACGTTGCCCAGTTCTTTAGTGGTGTTATTGTAAAAAAAAATTGTCCTGGTAACATATATACAACCTAAAATTTCCCATTTTAGCCACTTTGAATTATACAGTTTAGTGGTGTTAACAGCCATTGCCTTTTTAACCTTCCCAGCATGCTTATGGTGAAATAAGTAGTAAATTTGGATTTGCATCCACTATACAAAGGTATAAAATAAAGCACAGTAAAAGTGATTTTTTCCCAGGTTTCACTCTGTCTTAAAACTAGAAATCTCTTCCATGACTCCTGAATTCATCCCAACATACTTTTGTCTCTACTACAGTTATTTGAAATCATTAAATAGCTATGGAGCGCTTACTGTGTTCTCACACAGTTTGAAAAGTGTTCAAGAACCTGGAATGCTACAACATACAGCATTTTGAGTTTTTATGAGAAATATTTACCTTCTACCACTGCCCAGTCCCAAACCCCTTCCAAAATTAAAGCCCAGCTTATTTGTCATGCTTTTCTTCTTTTAACCAAAGGACCTCTAACCCAGCTCACTTTTACAGATCCCTAAGCAGTGTTATCTACATTTGCTTTCTTAATTGCTCTGATGCCTGCACTACACAGACCACAGCAGCTTCACTTGGTTCTACCATTTTACAGAAACTCTTGGGCTAAGGTCTTCAAAAGATTACACCATATTGCCAAACCCACTGGTAACTTCTCTTTCTTTATCACAGTTCTTCTCTTGGAAGGATTTAATACAGTTGACTGCTCCTTTCTTGAAATCTTCTCTTGGCTTCCCTGACAATCACTCTCCTGCTTACCTCCTACCTCTCTGGCCAGCTCCTCCTCCACTACCTGAATCCTAAACCCAGAATTCTTCAAGGCTTTGTGCTAGACCACTCTCTCGTCTCTGCCTTTTTGGATGATTTCACCTTGGATTTAATGTCCATCTATGTACTATTGATCAGTTTAAATCTCTCTACTAAGCCTGTATGACACCTCTCCATGGACAGGTATTGAAAACTTAGCATGGCCAAACAAATTTCTTGATTCTTTCCCTAAAATTTGTGCCTTCTGATAGGTAAGAAGGAGTGTGGCACAAAATGAGGTTTGAGAAAAAGACAGGGCTATCATAAATAATGACTCCACATCAAGTCAGTGTTTAAAGCCAGGACCCTGAGAATCATCAGTGATAGCCCTGTTTTTTTCACCCCTCTACACACATAGAACCTGGCTTTAGGTTCTGCTGATTATAAGATTTTTCTCTTACTTGATTCAAGCCACCATCATCTGTCACTATGGAAAACAGCCTGCTCGCTTGCTTTCTTGCTCCTCTCCTATTCATTCTTCACCTGTCACTATGATAGATCTTAAATTGAAATATGATCTTGCTGTCTTATGCTCAGAAACTTTCAGTGATTTCCCATTCTACTTAGTATAAATTTCAAATTCCTTCCTATGGTCCATAAGGCATCCATGCTCTCATGCTTATCTACTTTTCAAACTTCAGTTTTTGCTGCATTCCCACTTATCTACCATACTCCAACCACACTGGACTCCCCTCTATTCTGTGAATTCTGAAAACTCTTTTCCAACCCAAGGCCTATGCACAAGTATTTCCTTAACCGAAATACTTTCCCACTGTGTTATCCCATGGTTGGCTCATGCTGGTCTCTTAGATCCACTTTTGGCTTTCTCCCATAGCACTCTGCCCTTTTCCTTCATTATGCTTATTACAATTTATAATTTTATACCCATCTCTGAACTATTTGTTCATTGTATGGATTCCAGTGCCCTTGTGCCTGCCCTCATCAAACTTACTGTCTAGTGGGGAAATGGTCAAGTAAACAAGCAACCATGGTAAAGTCACCATAGCATATAAATGTTGTTTAGGTTCTTTCTCTGTACCTTTGTTCCTGCTTTCTCCACTGCCTAAAGTGCCCTTCCTCTATTTTGTACACTCAAATCCTCCTCCTCATTCAATACCCAGTTCAATGCTCCCGCTCTCTGAAGTTCTCCTGATGCTGTGGTTGGGAGAGCTCTCCCTTCCTTGCTTTCCCTCTCCTTTAGTCACTCTCCACTTTGTCGTGAGGTCACAGCAACTGACTTAGCTCTTCTCTTAAAGAATCATAATCTCCATGAGGACAGGATCCAGATTGCATTCAGCTTGTGTCTCCCTCAGAACAGAGTAGCCACTCTGCATATCTGATTAACTCTTTTTCTGATTTCTAGTATACAGTCATGTGACTAGCTGTGTGTCCAGCTTTGCCAGTAGAAACTAATGGGACTTATTTGCAGAATGAAAAATAAATTTTAGGCCAAATTTAGACTCATATCTCCTATTTATACAACCAATGCTTAGGCCATCAGTGTTTTAATAAGCTCCAAAGACACATAAAAGGCTTTTTCTTTTTTACCTGTTCTCGGACTTGACCAGTCTCTGTTGCTTTATTTCTCCTGCTGGCTTAATAATCATCCTATAAAAGTAACAGAAGACACACCTTGAATGTCATCTTAGAGAAATGATTGAGTGAGTGGATTATAAAGTAGGAAGAGTGAGATGCCAAATAAAACATGCACTGCTTGGCAAGCCTTACCGTGAACATATGTACCAGGACCAGGCCCTCTGAAGCCACTGGCTGTATTAAAAAGAAGTTGTCTTGTTGTGTTTTGTGATGTAAAAATGTGTGCATTT
>JAQZBX010064088.1:0-16563 GCA_029593785.1 Cabassous unicinctus
GTTCTCTGTGATTAAATTAGTGTAAGTAATAAGATATCATAGATTTGATTGATTTTCCCAGCAATGGTTATTAACCAGCCCAATTCAGAGCCAAGCAGGACCATTATTCTAAACATTGATTTCTGAACAGGCATGCAGGGGAAGGAAATTCTCAGCTACAGAGATATTCCATGAGGAATTATCAGATAGGATGATATATGGTGAGGATTCTCAGACATGGCAATAAAACTCATGGAATCCTCAAATACCACAATATACAGATGTCAGAGTCCACAGGGAGACTGGGCCAGGCTGTGAATACACTTTACCAATGTTCTCAGGGAATACTTCTCAGAAGCACCACAATATCTAAAATCTGAAAACTATATTCTATCTCAAACACCATATTTAATCCAACTAATATATATTAAATAACTACTCTGAAACTGTGTTTGCTGGAGGCTCAGGATACAAGAAGGAAACATGGATTCTCCCTTCAAGCAACTCATGGTCAATATGTTGTGCTTCTTGGAAAAGCTTGGAATGCCCTCCATTCAGAAAGAACGGATACTTGGGATGTGGCTACTAGATCAGAGGGCCCTCCTTTGATCCAGTATATAGGTTATATAGGTTACTATATTTCAACAAGGGGTCAGAGATGGCTCATATATCAAATGGGAGACTTTCACAGAAATACAGATGGGGGGACATCTCTTTGACAACATCCAATATGCTCAGAGTTGTAAATAATGGCATCAATCTCTCTGAGCTCCAGAAAAAAATAAATCTATAAAATAAAGGAAATTCTTCTAATTTTCCAAACTCCTATAGCCATCTCTGCCCACTGAGCAGGATGGAAGGGAGTTGGGAAATATTTCAGCATGGTTTCCTTTAAAGGTTTCATGCCATTTCTGACAGCCTCAGGAAAACTGGTTACTTCAATTCAAATCCAGATATTTGAAGATGTTTGAGTTTTATAGGTAGTGTTACTTCCTATGCTAAGGGCAACACACTTATAGAGAGTACTGTTTGCAAGAACAGGCTTTGGAATTAGACATTCTAGGTTTGCATTCTTATTCTAACACTTTCTTGGACATATTAATTGAACTCATCAGTTCTCAGTTTCCCCATTTGTAAAATGGGGTTAATGATAGAAATTACCTCATGGGCTTGTTGTAAAAGTGAGTGAGATAATGTATTCAGGCAAAATGCTTACCTCAGTTCCTGGCACACAAAAAAAATGATTTAATGATAGGTCTTGTCCATTTGCCCTAGAAAAGAAAAGATATGAAATGGCCTGTAACCTTACAAGGTAATAGATGAATCACAGCTTCCTGGCTTCCCCTTTTGTTCCCTCTGGCTCCACAGGCACAACCAGGACCAATGAGGGACTGTTGCAGGGAAATGGGTTTCTTTCCAGTGCTAGGAAGCACATTCTAGCCAGAAGAGCTGTGCCACATTGTAGTGGACTGCCTTGGAAGCTAGTGAGATAGCTGTTACCAGAAGTATTCAAGCAAACGTTTAAGGATCAACCGTAGTTTCAGGGATTTCTGTCCTGTGCTTAGGGGTGGATTAGATTATACGACTGCTGTGGTCTCTCCTAATTTAATTGACTAGGATTCAATGGTGTAGTATGTAAATATGTTGCTCTGGCCACCCGTGGAGTACTGCTGAAGGAAGAAATAAAGTAGAAGTGAGATTATGGGAGGATTGGGTTCTATCTGCCTCATATCTTATCCCCAGAACCCAGAAAAGAGCCAGTGAAGAGAAAGTGTTCAGTTACTCTTAATTAAATTAAAAGTAAAGAGAGTGCAGAGAGAATTAATGGATATTGATGTTCCCATTTTTTCAAAATACAAAGATCTTGAGCTCCCTGAAAACATTCTACTGTTGGCTTCTCTGGATCTTTCTTTTTTTTGTTCATAGGAGTCACACACACATACCCCACCCCCACACCATGCTCTGGAATTGTAAATGAGATGCATTACAGTTTAAAGAATGTGTGTGTATGTGTGTGTGTGTGAGTGTGAAGGTTGGCATGCCTATGGGACTTTTTCAAGTCCCGTATTTGTCTGAATGCCATTGATTTTTTGCCTAATTGTTATTCACTATGCTAATTTCCACCACAAATCTCACATTCTATTGATCAAAAAGTAATAAACTCTCCAACAAACAAAACAAGCATTATTGCAATGTTGGGAAAACATCAGTTAATATCAATACCATATTTACAATTATCTTTAACCCAAATTTTATCCATGATGTCGTGCATAAAGGAGCATATAAAAAATCCCATTTGCCTCTTCCTAACAGAGCAAGAGGAAACAAGTGTAAATGGTTCCTGAAGATGCCCAGTAAGGAGTTGATGGCTAGAATAAATGTCACTATCCCAATGGAAAAATGCATCATCTGTTTTCTTTTCCACTTTTGGTTCTCTTTTCACTTCAAGGCATGTGTTAATCATGTAGAAAGTACAAAAGTGAGAAAAACATATTTTACCTTACTCCAAAATTAATATTTCCATGAAAAGGAAAAAAACAATTATTTTAGTAGAAATGTGTAGAGTTGTTGATTTAGCTTACACATCGCAGGTCACTACTGGAGTGTCCTTGTTTTGTCTGCCTTACATTCCTTCCTCTGGAAAGTCAACAACATCCTTCTTTTGGAGAAAATGCTACTCCCCACAATCCAACCATCTGATTGCAGGGAGAGCTGTCAATCATAGTGCCTCACCTTCCTGGCTACATTTTATTGGTCCAGGCGTGGGCAATTGACCCCAAACCGACCCAATCAGCATTCATCCTTGAAATTTTTCAAACTGAGAGTGCCAACAACAGTGATTTCCATCCAAATGGAAGAAGCTAATACGAAAGGATAAAAGTTACAGGCCAAAAGACGCAAAAGAGAGTGATGATGAAATCCAGTCCTAGTGACTTTCGAGTCTCTGGTTCCAATTGGCCCTGAGGCCTAGCTGAAGATTTGCTTACATGAGATGATAAATCCTAAACTACTTTAAGCTGGGTTTCTGTCACCACCAAAATGGTCTCATCTAATACAAGTCTAATAGAAGTCTACCTTGAGATAAAGGAACTCAAGAGGGATGACCAAACAGGACTTAGAAAGAAAGCCCAGAACTGAGGGCTATTTCTAAGACATGGGCATCAGAGGTTAGGAAGAAGGGACAAGAAGTGAAATTTGGTGATGGATACCCCCACCAACACATACATGTGGCCTTAGTCCTGTTTAAACTGCAACTTCTTTCTCAGGTAAGGATTGGGCCCAAAAGAAGAGCTCAGGAGCTTGGGAGCGAGACCAAACCTGACTCTGGTATAGACTGTCTCATAGCATCAGCCAACCCCTGGCCTAAAATTTTAAGGCACACTTCCATGAGGAAATTGAAGAAAAAGTCATCAGCACCACATTTGAGGTTCAGGATACATGTTGTAGGGAAAGGAGATTGTTTGTTTATTGTTCTGTTTTGTTTTGAACCAAACAACCATGGAGGCTTTACCCAACAAGCCCCCATGTCCCATGGGGAGTTTTGACGAGGGTGTCTCGGTTCATTTTTGGTTATACAGTAGCTAAACCAGGTTCTCTAAACATGGGTGAATGTGACTGCTGGGCTAGAGGAAGAATGAGCTTTGAGCACACAAGACTTAGGTTTAAATTGCAGTCCTCAAACTATCTGGCTGTGGAACCTCTCTAAGCCTCAGCTTCACGGAGAAGATAATACATGCCTGTGGATCAAATATTCTATAATCCCCAGATAGTGGTGCTGGCTGAGGCTCTGTGGGTAAAAAAGGCAAACCCACACTTGGAACAAGTATCTATCTCTGTGAGGGTGAACTGTTGCCCTTTTAGGATGGAAAGGGCTCGATTTAGCTGCCGTTTGGGCATGTGTCGTATGTGACATGACCAGTGGATCACATGGTCATGAGACTACTCTTGCACCTACTGGCCTCTTGTGTTTCAGGGATAAAAGGGAGAGGGAGCAGAAGAAGATTGGAGTTATTCTTCACACTGCAAAGGAGAAAGGCAAAAGGGAAGAAAGAATGATTGACACTCAGACTGCAACTCTGAGAAAGTCTTGGCCCGCCCCATGGGGAGCCCCAGAGCAAAGATTGTCCATTAGAGGAGCCCCTCATTGGGTAGTAATGAGCTAGCTCTAGTAAATCTGTCGTACTCATTCCTTGGCTGGGAGGATCCCAGAGAAAGTGTGATATCACCATGAACGCTGTGATGAGTTTAAACATGTAGAGACTAGAGACAGCTCACCAAGTATCTTCCTTGCAGTAAGTTCTCTTGAAGGTGTAGCAGAGTGGCACAGCTTCATGGCTGCCATAAATATTTACGTTATTTTAACAATATATTTAATCACAAAGTTAAAATAACCCCAATGAATATAATACAAAAGGTAATGGTTTCTCTCCTTCCACCTTCTGACATCCAACTCAGTTGCTCACCATGAGTAACCACAGCTAGTAGAGGTTTTTTTTTTTGTTTTTTAAAAGATTTATTAATTTATTTACTTTTTATCCATCTTAAACCCTCTCCCCTCCCCATTTTTCCTGTTTTGTATTCATTCGTTGGGCAATTCTCTGTGTCTGTTTCCTGCCCTCTTCTCTTATCCTGCTCCTCCTGTCTTCACCAGGATTCGATCCTGGGAACCTCTGACGTGGGAGAGAGGAATCCTACCTCCTGCGCCAACTCAGTTCCTAGTTTCTTGGTGTGTCTCCTCTTGGCTCTCCCTTGTGTCACTCTCCTGTTATGTCATCATCTTGCTGCGTGGTTAGGCGGGGCCTGGGCGGCTCACTCACTCATGGGGCGTGGGTGGCTCACCCACACACCTTCTATATTTTTCTTTTATTTTACCGGGAGTTCCTGGGGATTGAACCCAGGTCCCTCCATATGGGAAATGGACACCCAACCATTTGAGCCACATCCGCCCCCAGTAGTTTTTTGTGTGCATGCATCTTTCCAGAAATGTCCCATATATAGCCAGTGTAGCTTAGCGGTTGAGCATCGGCTTGCCACATATGAGGTCCTGGGTTCAATCCCCAGTCCTGGTACTTAAAAAATAAAAAATAAAAAAACACCCCTAAAGATGCTGTGGTCCCTTAGCAATCTAACATGGTTCCCCAAGAGGAAAGTGAGATGTGTACATGGGAAAAAATAAACAAAAACTCTAGGACAGATTGATGAAGGAGGTGGATTCTAAAGAGGAGCTGGGACCAGCTGTAATGGAGATATATGAACAGGATCAGAATGTCATGGTCAGCAGAAGAAATGATTTTGATACCAATGCAAGGATTTGGACATAGGGAAAGGAAAAAAAGGAAATGTTTGGTAGAGGAATTAATAGAATAGAATATAGCTCCTCCCAGTACATTAGCAAGATAGACAACTCTGAGGAGGAAGTGAAGAAAGTGTGTAACCATTTAATAAATCAACGGATAATCAGGAGCAGTGACAGGGTCATGGAGAAGAACCTAGGAGTAGAGACAGAGAGGCTTCTGTGTGAGATGTTGTGGATCATTCACAAATCCCCCAAATTGCAAGGATCATACAGAGTCTCCAAAAAACAGTGGATACATTTTCCTCAAAATATTTTAATCTTTGCCCCCACTAATGCTCTGTGATTTACCTTCCACGTCAACCTACCAGCCAACAATATTTTGGCAAGTTTTATCCTATGTAGTGGTTATGAGTATGGATTTTGGAATCAGATAGAGTTGGGTTTGAATACTATATATACTGCTTATTAACTGTGTGGTCCCAAATGATCAAGTTTCTTATCTACACTAAACCTCTATTTTCTTATCTGTAAAATGTGGATACTAACTGTCCACCTCACAGAGCTGCCAGGAACATTAAATAACATGGGTAATGTACTTTACACAACACCTAGAATCTAGTAGGTTATCAATAAATAGTTGCTGACTAGGTGAATAAATAAATATTCTCTCCTAAGTATAGTGAAACAATAAGGGTATAAAATGTTCTCTTTCAAATTAAACCCCACCCTGGAAATGCTGCTACTGATCTCTCCATCAGTGGAAAGGTCATAATTAATGAGAAATACCTGGAGAAGACGCAACTTGAGCCAACGCTTGAATGAAGAATAAGTTAGGTAAGGAGGCAGGGCAGAGCATCCCAAGAAGAGGGCACATCAACAAAAGCACAAAGATGAGAAGCAGCGTGGTGTATGGCATAAGCTACAGGTGGGTTATTGTTGTGGAAAAGTGAACTTAGAGCCAAGGCAGCAAGTGAATAAAATCACAAGCTCACAGGAGGTTTTGGATGCTAGCAAAGATGTTGAGGGACTGAAATTAATGGAAAACCATTGAATGATTTAAAAAGGCAAGTAAGAGGAGCAGGTTTGCTTTTTAACTCTGTTAACTGGATTTGAGGAGTGACAAACTGGAGAAAGGGAATCTCATTTGAAGGCTTTTTTACCAGCCTAGGTGAAAGATTATGAAGACCTGAAGAACCTCGGAAGCAGTACAGCATTTAATCAAATACATCCATGGCAAAGGACTGACACTTCTCAACATGGCCAAATGGACTGTTAGAAAGGTCTACCTTAAATGACATATTTTTTCAGTATCTTCACCACTCCTGGATCCAGTCTTCCGGAGGTGGGGTGTCCCAAACCAGTAGAATAGAAATGGACGCTGGCCTCCACCCTCCAGCCTCTGCATCTCATTAATGCAGCTAAGTGTGGGAGTACTTTCATTGGCAGCCACACCACGTGCGTGAGTCATGCTGCTGCCCCAAACCACAGAGCATATTCCCACCTGATGAAACCAAGCTGCTTCTCCCTCACACTTTATTTGTGAGTGTGAGTTTTATTTTTCCCCATATGTGGAACATTGGATTTACGTACATTTAATTTTATCATCATGGGGTAGGGGTGGCTTCAAACCAAAAATTGTAAAAGAAAAGACTAACAAATTTGTTCATAAAAAATTAAATTCAATGTGAACAAAACCACTGTAATCAAAGATAAAATATTAAATAAAAACTTTGGGACATATTTACAAGTTTTGTGACTAAAATGGGAGGAGTGATTAAGCTAATGTGTCAACTTGGCCAGGTAATGGTGCCCAGTTGTTTGGTCAAGCAAGCACTGAGCTAATTGTACTGCAAGGATAGTTCATGGACTTAAACCATCAGTGAGTTGATTGCATCGGTGGCTGATTACATCTACAATCAACTGAGGAGATTGCCGCCAGCAATGAGAGACGTCTCATCCAATCAGTTGAAGGCCTTAAAAAGGAGAAGTGATTTCAGCATTCAGAAAGAGAATTCCCATCTCTACCTCAGACGGCCAACTTCTCCTGGGGAACTCATTGCAGCCTGCCCTACAGAAGTTGGACTTGTGCACCCCACAGTCACATGAGACAATTATGTAAAATCTCATAATATTTACTGATATCTCTTGTGGTTCTGATTGCTTAGAGAACCCTGACTAATATAGCTAGTTAAAATCCTTAGCCAATGAAGAGATCTTACAAATCAAATTTAAAAGGAACATTCCAATATAAAACATGAGAAAAGACATGAAAAGGCAAAGCACGAAAAACATATACAAGGGCAGAGGGAAAGAGGCTTGACCTTAACAACAGTCAAAGAAATACAAATTTAAACCTGTACACATCTTTTTGTGTCCATGAAATTGTGAAAGAGTAAAATGATCGTTATTATTCACTGTCATTGATGTTACGGGGAAGTATGCACTCCAACTATTGTGGAAATATGGCTTTGAACAATCTTTCTAGCCATATGAATCAAAAGTAAATGTTCATACAACTAACTCCAGCCATTCACCTTCTAGGACTTTATTCTCAGGAAATGATCAGGCAATTGTGTAAGCACATACAAACATGAATGTTCATATCAAGGTATTTTATAATAGCAAAATTGGAAAAAATAGAAGTCTACCTATAGGACAGGTAAACAAATTGTTGCATTCAAATAAAGGAATGTTATGTGGTTTTTAAAACAAATGCAATAGAGCTGTATATGTTGACATGAGACTTATTAATACCATATCATGAAGTGACATAGGCAAGCTCCAAAACTCTGCATGTGTACGTGTTTGTATGGAAGGCTATAACCACACAAGGCTGGAAGGCTATATTCCCAAATATTAAAGGTGCTTATTGCTGTTAGATTCAATTATTTTTTCATATCTGTATTATTTAAAATTTTACAATTATGCCTTACTTTTTCAACTAGAGAATAAATCAACAAAGATACTTTCATCTCGAAGAGGACAGAATTGAAAAAGAAGTTGTCTGAGGATAATGAAATCAGAAGAAAAAGAAAACCTGAGAATGCAAAGAAGGGTCCATTGCTGTGGGGAAGGTGAGATATTTCACCTACTGAAGAATTTACCTCTAGGTCCTTGTCCTTTTCAAGCTCCCCAAAAGAAATCACATTTGGACAACTCCTGTGGGCATGCACCTTGAAAAGAACAGATCTAGAACTGGCCCACATATGTCACATGCACAAATCAGTGATCTCCATCTCCTCAGTAGAGACATGAGCCGGTCCCCTTACTGATGCAGCGATTTCATGTGCACAAATCATTTGCTTTGTAGCAAGTTTGCCAAAATAATCCAAACCCAAAACAGAGATCTGTGAAAGCTTCCGAAGCATTAAATAGAGGGGAAAAAATCTTTTTAATGCATGATCTTTTGAATATAGATAGTTAGATAGATATACACTCTTTAATCACATCTATTTCTTTATGTCTCTTCATGCACGGTTCTTTGGTGGCAGAGGCATTTTTCAAAAACACAGACCCTCTTTTGTTTAATTAATAATCCCCCCAGTCATTAATCACCCCAGCGGCACCCTCTCTAAGCAGCCCCATGACAATGACCTACTTTAAGAGCCTCCCACGTATAGCTTTGGTTTACTATGTATTTTGGAATTTACTGCTCAATAGTTATTTTGGGAGATCAGCATTTTCCTTAGTAAGTTTAGCAATGAGGATCCATTTTCCCACCTGGGAAGGAAGAATCATAGAATAATAGAAATGAATTATTAGATAATGAAGAGGGGCTACTCATGCCACTAGGAAACTAATAATAATAATAATACCATCTACGCACTTTGCATGCATTGGTTTATTTAATCTCACAATGACCCTATGTATGAGGCAATATTATTGTATGTATTTAACTAGTGGGAAACTGAGGCAGAGGGTTAAATGACTTCCTCACAGTCTCACAACCAGTGCATGGCAGAGGCAAAAATCAGACTCCAGTAGTCTGGCTCCAGAGCCCATGCTCACCACTAAGCCACCACTAGTTCCCCACAATGGGCCAAAAACTGATATTCATTTACTGCCATTTACATGCCAGACAGCTTATAAACATTATTGCATTTAATTCTTACAAAGACGCTAAGTTAGGATTATCCCTATTTCCAGATAAGTGAATATAAGCTCAGAGAAGAACATGGTAGGATTTGGAACCTAAGTCTGACTTTACTTTCCAAACTTCACTGTCTCTCGGACCCAGTGTGGCTGAAAGATCAGGCAGGTCCAGAACCAGGCAGAAAAGCCAGGAGGGTGAGTGGGGGTAGGACATGATAGAAGCAGGTCTGGATGGTTTCTAGGGGAGGGTGGAGATGAGTGAAAAAGGAAATGGATTTGCTGGCGGGCGGGGAGGGGTGTTGACACCACATTTGTCTTCTTCCTATTGACTCTAGTCTTGAACCCAATCCAGTTTATAAATTGGGAAATCTGTGGTTTCATCCATCCTATTAATTAAATAAAATCTTTACCTTCTCTTGGAATCACATAGTTTCCTGGATGGTCCAGTAAATCCCAGTGGGTGTCCTCTGTGAGGGAGAAAGGGCCCCACACTTGTAGAGAAACCTTATGCCAGACTCTTTATGTCTCGATAACACACAGATACCACTGCCTCAGCCCAAGATCTGAGCATCTGCAGAATGGAACATTCTGGAAAAAACAGACCCAAGCCTAACCTCTTTTCCACAGAACTGACTTGAATTATTGGCTTATGTTTGAGAAGACTAAAATAAACTTGATGAATGTTATTTGTAAAAATAGGATGTCATTATGCATTACATTTGTTTGACCTAAATCCATTGTCTATTAAGTTATTATTAATTAGCATTTGTTTAGCATCAACTGTGTCCTGGAAGCCAGACTAAATATATAAGAGAATATCCCTGCCCAGGATGGGCTGCAAGTAGAATTTCTCTAAACAACTCATCATCCACATTTAACCCCCCAGAGGAATTACACATACTCCAAAGAAATGTTCTGTCAATAAATTTTCAGGAAAACAACTCAAATGAAAAGAATCACTTTCCACCAATGGGATTTCTCATGCACTCACCATATGGGACAAGTAGAGTCTTGTGCCAAATAAAAAGTTGAAAAGGATTTTTTTTTAAATGAGATTCGCACGAAGTGACTAAAAATGTATTGGACTCAAATTCTCTTGAAAATTGGAAATAACTGAAAATAGGAAGTGAACACAGAAATTATTTTGCAATAATTTTATTGCGAGAACACTTACTAGAGATGTGGGTAAACTTGATAACATTCATGCAATTATCAAGGATATATAAAGACATAAAAGCTTCTCTCTGAACTGCATCATGAAAACCACAAAAATGCCTGGATAGATTTTTGCCTAATTTGGAAGGTATGTGTGGGGATTGTCTGTGGTTTATTGTCTCAGTTTGAATTCCCCCCCCCAAAACAAATCCCCTTGAGGACTTGGGTGGGGTCATTTATTTGGGATCCCAGTGAGGGAATGGGGAAGGAAGGAAGGCTAATAAAAGGGTGAGATAATAAGTCTTTTATAACTATGGGTACCAGGGATTCAATCTCCCTGGACACCCTCTGAGAAAAAGTCTCAAACACACCCCAAAGTTTGCCACTGAGGGGTGACAAACTGGGTTATTTTCCATAACTGCTGTCTCATTGAAGAGCTCCTGGCAGGTGACCTCCCAGGCACTCCCAGCCAACCCTCTGTGTGGCCAGAAAAATCTCTTAGACAGGGAGACACAGGTGCTTGACATAGGAAGCCGTTGGTATGTTTCAGTGAGCATTTATATAAAGTTTTGCTCTCAGGTTTTCCCTGAGGCAACTACAGGCATACCTTGGAGATATTGCAAGTGTGGTTCCAGACCACTACAATAAAGTGAGTATCACAATAAAGCAAGTCACCCAAATTTTTTGGTTCCCCAGTGCATATAAATGTTATGTTTACACTATACTGTATTTTATTAAGTGTGCAATGACTATGTCTAAAAAGCAATGCACATATCAATTAAAATGTGACACAGAGATATGAAGTAGGCATATGTTGTTGGAAAAAATGGTACAATAAACTTGCTTGATGCAGGGTTGCCACAAACCTTCCGTTTGTTAAAAAAAAAAAAAATGCAATGTCTGAAAAGTGCAACAAAACAATGTGCAAGAAAAGGAGGTATGCCTGTATTTACAGTCCTTTCTTCTTGGCATTTTTGTTTTGCTTGGTTTTGTATTTGTTCTGACAATTGCTTTAAATATTACTATTAATGCTTTTATATTTGGTGTTACTTCAATTTGTTATTTTTTAATTTAATTTAGTTTTAATCTACTTTTAGTATGATAGTAGCCATTTGGGAATCATTATCTCACCCATTACTTCCTAAACAGAGGGTATACAGGCCCCTCAAGGAAGAGGTTTCCAGCAGATAAGGTCCTATTTGAAAAAACACATCACATTTTTAATGCAATTTTGTATTTGGGAATTAAAAATACCTACTCCTTTCATATGTAAAGCTCCACTGAATATTCTTGTAGAATGTTCAAAAGCAAAAAGCACAATCATCTTAATCTGGGTAGTGATTCAAACAATTGAGGTGCATATTAGAATCCCTGGGCAGGGCAAGGCATGATATTTGTCCCATGAAACAAAGCAGACATGACTTTATCCATTCTCTTCCTTCCACTGAATTCCTGTTTTCACTGAAAGACACTGAAACAACATGTCCTGATTGATCAGCAAAAAACCCCAGCAACCCATTAGCCCACTCATAGCATACCTGACCCCAATGACCTAAAATGAATATAATATTCAACTCTATCAATTATTCAGCCAATAACAAGGAAAGTGTCACATAGATCATGTTTCTTAAATGAGACTAATCCTTACCCTTGGGCATCATAACATTAAACATCTTGTGTTAGCCCTTCTCCATCAGTTGGGTCACTCCAGCTACCTCATCCATCTTTGTGCATCATCAAAAGGATGGGCCAACTGTCTTATGGACCATACTTATGCACTGTGATAATATCTGTGACACTGCCCCTGGTCCTCTCAAGCAGGATTTATCCATCTTTCTCGTGTGCTTCCCTAGCAGCTTGGGATAAATCTATGTCATCACTTATCATATTATCCTAAATTATTTTGTTCAAGTGTCTATCTCTCCAATTAGTCCATGATGCCTCCTCTGTCACAAACCACTCATTTGTTCATTCATTCAGGAATTACCTATTAAGCACCTTCTATGCGCCAAGGAACCATTCCAGGTGATGGGGATATGGCAGAGCGCAGCCCAACAAATCCCTGCCCTCCAGGGGCTCACTTCCAGCTCAGCAGATTCTGATGCTTCTGCTGAGGGGATGACTTCTACCTGCATTTCTCACTATACTCTCTCTCTGGGATCTAGTTTCTGACTGCAGTGTTTCTCACTGGCTCCAGGTAAGGGAAGAATTTTGATGCAAACTCCTTCTGTATAAGCCACAAATTGGTGTAAGCATTTATCCTTCCTCTAAAATTTCACACAAAGTTCAGGTAACAAGAGGTATATGAAAAAATTACTTAACTTCACTGTGCCTCCATTTCTTCTTCTATAAAATGATCATAACAAGAGTACAAAGGGCTTAAATAAGGATTAAATGACATATAGCAATAAAAGCACTTAAAATTATGCCTGGCACATAGTAAGGGCTTCTTAAATGTAAGCAATCATTATTATTATGAGCTACTTTTCCATCGGTATCTACCCTGTTCTCATGCCCTATTCTAACTTATGAACTATGTGTAAGTAAATTTATTTATTCTGTCTCTCTCCTCTCTCTCTCTCTCCCTCCCTCCCCCCCTCCCTCTCTCTTTCTCTCTCTCTCTCTCTCTGTCTCTCTCTCTCTCTCATCTGGCATGGCTAGTGATAGGCAAACAGGGATCAAAAAGATACATCTCATCCAATCAAAGGACAGGGAGACATAAAACATTAGAAAAATAACTCCATAAATATACTGAACATCACCTCATCACTCTCTCTGACCTAATGACTTTCTCTCCTGTCCCCTTTACCCTCAGCAGCGGTCATCATGATCCACAGATCAGGTGGAGCAGTCCTTTAATCAGCAGCAAAGCATAGTTCATAATCCCAATTAACCATCTGCATTTTGAAGTAGCCATTGTGTGAAGGAGTCAAAATTAGGGTAGGGAGTACTAATTGGCTGAAAAGAGCCTGTCCCCACAGCTGACCAACCTCACAGTCTTTCTCAACCCAGGTTCCAGGAGAGCCCTAATACCCTGAGGTATTAGCTTGGTACCATCCTAAGAGGAGCTCAGAATATATTCACTCAAATCATGATCTATGGGGCTTACTTCCTTTGTACAACCTTGTTGAGAAAGGCTGGACTAGATCCATCTCCTGTAGGTCGAAGCAGGCTATGTTTTATGTATTGGAATTTTCCTTAAGATGCCTTTGGGAAAAGAGCTCTACTGTTTTAAAAATAATAGTTTATATACAGCTGCCTCACATGACTGATAGAAGAAAATGGAAATATATAAATCCATCTTTTTAGGAGACCTAAACATTTATGCTCCAAACAACATAGCAGCCAATTATAGAAGGTGAATAGTTCCAAATGTACAAAAAAAAATCGTAAGGAAAGCACAATTATAATGGAAGAACTTAATAGATCTTTTTGACGTCAAGACCAAAAATAAGCCTGGATGAAGAGATTCAAATGATATAGTCAATGAATTTGCTTCAACTAGACTTCTAGAAGTAGCAACACTTCCAAGTTCAGTGATATTGTAGGGAAAATTACAGGTTAATGGAGCTACTCAGAGCACATTTACCTTTGCTTTTCTACCATAAAATGTTAAAATTAAAATTTAAAAAAAAAGAACATTCTCTTGAGTGGTTGCAGGGAACTTTGAATCAGTGAGGTTTCCCTTTAGATTTCAGATGTGAAATATTAATAGGCAAGAGAGAGACATCATTTATCAAGTTGGGAGTGCTCACTATCTTGACAGCTTCTCCTTTCCCAACTCCCTCTGGGACAGTTCTCTTTAATAGACTAGATCTTCAGTTTCTGGGACTCTGAATCAGATGAAAGAAGAGGCAGAAAAAGTTCTATAAGAAGGGCTGGATAAGTCCATGAATGAAAAATAGGAGTACTGCTACAGGGACTGTAAGAATTGGAAAGGCACAGAAAAGCTTTTGAGAAATATTGCCCTTGATTACAAATTTGATCCTTTTTTATGTCCCTTGAGAAACAGGAGCCCAAAGTAAAATTCCTTTTACTTTGAGCTACCTTTCTTTTGGACTATCTTTGACTGTGGTGCATACGTAGACTGACCTATGTATATATGGGGGCAAGTTGTCTAGATCAGTGCTGCTCAAACTGTGGCTCTCCAACCAGCGGCATCAGCAGTATCACCTGGAAAGTTTTAGAAACAAAAAATCTCAGGTCCCAGCTTAAACCTACGGAATGACAATCCCTGGGGTAAAGCCTAGGAGTCTGCTTAAACAAGCTGTCTAGATGATTTTTCCATACATTAAAGTTTAAGATCCACTGACCTAGGTAATTTGATGGCCTGTCTGGAAGCTCTAAGAGTTTCAGGCTTGAGTCCAGGGAGAGGATCTACTTCAGAAAGGCTTAAATTTCATCTTCAAAGCATGTGCTCCAGCTATGCCCACCTGCAATACAAAGCTCTTTCTAGCAGCCAGAGTGCCTCAAATTCTGTAGGTCCTTCTCATAAGGCCCTCTCTCAAATACTGAAATAGTACTTATATAGATAAACCAGCAGAGGGTGGGGTAATTTGGCAGAAGGACACAAAACTGGGTTCTGTCAAGGATGGAACTTAACTTCGGTATTTTAAAAATCCTACTAGCATCTTTGGGGATGGAGTGTACTTCCCTGCTCTTCAAAAGCTTGGTGGCTCCCTGGGCTAGCAAAAAGATCACTGTGCTTCCTTTCAAAGAACCCACGTGCAAATCCTTGTTTTACCACGGTAGTGGGTTGAATTGTCTCCCAAAAAGATAAGTCCCAATACCTGTGAATGTGGCCATATTTGGAAATAGAGTCTTTGCTGATGTAATTAAATTCGGGATCTTGAGATGAGGTCATTCTGAGATCATTTTGATTTAGGGCAAGCCCTAAATCTAATGGCTAGTGTCCTTATAAGAACAAGAAGAGGGAGATTTGAGATACAGAGACTCAGGGAAGAAGACATTATGGGACAGACATAGAGGCTGGAGTTGGGCAGCCACAAGCCAAGGAACACCAGAAGCTACCAGAAGCTGAGCCAGGTAAGGAAGAGGTCTCTTCTAGAGCCTTTGGAGGCAGCATGGCCCTGCTGATACCTTGATCTCAACCTTCTAGCCTCCAGAACTGTGAGAGAACAAATTTCTGTTATTTTAAGCCACGAATTTGTTGTGGCAACCCTAGGAAACTAATTCCACCAACTAAAACAGGCAGGACCTTAAACTTACCCTCTCTCGGCCGTATTTCCTGCATCAGAAAGTCTGAAACACACTTGGCGTTACTATAAAGGTTACACAACACACACATTAGAAGTGTTGCCTAGAGAATTGGGGCTGGGGATAAAGGAGATTAATTAAATCATTATCATCCTTACATGAACCAGTGATGACATCATGCCATGAAAACTGTATCCAAGGTTCAAAGACTGTATGAGATCCAAACTTTGTTACTTAAGGTCTGTGATCCTAGAAAACTTACTTAAGGATAAGTAAACAGCGACTCAGAATTTATCCGTAAAGGAAATTCTGGCCTCATTGAAGGCTTGAGGGCATTGAGTGAGATAATGCAAGCAAAATCAGCTCTGTGTTTATTTTGAAATGCTTATTTTGAAAGTGGAATTTGTTCCAATATGATTGGTATATTGGGGAACAATTTGAGCATAACATGAATTCCATGTTTACTTATTGTCTTAGTTGCCAGACCTGCTATGACAAACACCAGTCACCAGCTGGCTTAAACAATAGGAATGTAATTTCTCACGGTTTTGGAGACCAGATGACCATCATCAAGGTATTGCCAGGCCATGCTTTCTCCTGGAGTCTGTAGCATTCTGGTAATGCTTGCCAGCAATCCCTGGAGTTCCTTAGCTTGTAGACAATTCTCTGCCTCCATCACATGGCAGTTTCTTGCTCTTTCTCTGACTCTTTCTCTGTATCCAAATTACCTCTGCTTCCAAAAACTTCAGCCATATTGAACTAAGGGCCACCTTGATTCAGTTTGGCCTGAACATCTACAAAGATCCTAATTATAGATGAGTTTT
>JAQZBX010064089.1:0-16559 GCA_029593785.1 Cabassous unicinctus
GGACGCAATAGGACAAGTTTCTTTACAGATAGGAAAAGGGAAGAAAAAGGATACAGCCTGCGCAGGCCAAGGAGGGAGAAGTTTACATTGTGCATGCATGGTTTTTAAGATGTTCCTGAGTAATGCAGGAGTAACACAGCTACTGCTCCCCAAAGCTTGGATTCCTCTGCCTAAAGGGAAAAGTTTCTCTGTCCATTGACTTTTTTAACATCACCCAAGTGGCTCTTCTGGAGAGAAAATTAATTAATTATCCTAAAGATCTTTTCACATTTAAACAGGCTTGCCCATTTATCTTTTCCCCCTTTTGCTTGAGAGAGCAATTATCCATTCACGTGCTCCCTGGAAACCTGAGGCCACTTTCGTTAGAGACCTTGTCAACAAGCCACGCAAAGGGTTAACCTTCTCGATGGAATTTAAACCTACTCGTCCTTTGTCCTTTTAATATTTCATTCCTAGCGCCCTACAGCTGAGGCATAAGCTTCGCTTGTTTTAATTAAATTAGATCACACAAGACAGGTGTCTTGGCAGTAAAATTGTGCACAGCCCATTTTTATCTCATTAACTGCAGCGCTCATCAAGGATTTGTGTTTTTCTTTCTGAAAACTCTAGGTAAACCAGTAATGATCATAACAGAGTACATGGAGAATGGTTCCTTGGATGCATTCCTCAGGGTATGTGACTACTTTATATTAAACCCAAGAATGTTGATGTTGAGTAAACCCTAACAGGCTCCTTGTATGAGTGCTGTTTGGTTGTATTTGTGGACTTACATAATGGGGCAAAGGAGAAAGAAGAGATCTAGAGAATAATGTGATTTTTAAGACTGTTAAATAATCCATGTTTAATAAGAGTAGCATTTGATTTATCCTTGTACAGTGGAGCTGTTTGAGCCTCAGATTCATTACAGTTGGATAATTTCCATCTACCACAGGAAGCAAATCAGGCTCCCAGGATACACTCGACCAGTGAATTAGTGGCTTTGGTCAGAAAGGCCCGGAAATAACACTGAGTTTCCTTGCATACCGGATAATGATATCAAAAGCGATCCAAGTAAATGCTTGGTGATAATTAATTTGGCCTAATGTTAATGATATTGTTCTTCATTCCTTTCCTATGCAGAAGAATGATGGCAGATTTACAGTCATTCAGCTGGTGGGCATGCTCCGTGGCATTGGGTCTGGGATGAAGTATTTATCTGATATGAGTTATGTGCATCGAGACCTAGCTGCGCGGAACATCCTGGTGAATAGCAACTTGGTCTGCAAAGTGTCTGACTTCGGCATGTCCCGAGTGCTAGAGGATGACCCTGAAGCAGCTTATACCACCAGGGTAAGGAAGATTTGTGATCTCTAGGCCTTTACTCTGATGAAACTATCCCTCTCTTCTCACCTTCATGTTCAAGCCTTTATGATTTTTCATATCCATACGTCCATTTTAAAACCATGTTCTGAAAGAAAGGATGGGGATTTTGAAGCAAAGACTCTAATATCATATGTGACCACTTTGCAAATCACAAAGTAGAAGCAAAATGAATTATCTTCTCCTCAATGTTTTGGGCAAAATCGTAATGAACAGGAAGAGGGTGTCATTTAAAAAGCAGGCAGCAAAAAGAGAATCATCAAAGATAAGTCAACTATGAGATGACCAACTGTTGAGAAAATCAGGAGGTCACTTCATTTATTATTGTATTTTTTTGCATTTCCTCTTTCTTTATTTCTTCCTCCCTTTCTCCCTCCCTTCCTCTTTCTTTCACTCTCTTAGCTTGTAATGTGAGAACAGTCCCTTTATGGGCATTCAGCCCTACAGTGTCCTCTGGCTTGCCGGAACATACGTAACAGTTGGGGTTGGGAGGATCCAGTGTACAAGGCACAAGGAGCTTCTTTCTTAGGTTCGGTTGTTTATTTTTAAAAACTGTTCTACCCTTGTCTATTTTTCCTGATAGAATCTTCAGTCCTTCCAATACTATCAGTCCAGCAACCATTGCATTAGTAGTAGCAATAGCAGGAATAATTTATTTTATATCAAATCTGCCATTGATTTTATATCAAATCTGCTTTTCACATATCCCTATTGAAAATATGCATCCTGTTTTTGTTTTGTCTTGTTTTCTTGGTAGTATTTGATATCTTTGACTCTAATTTTGATACTTCTGCCATTCTCTTTTGAATTCCAAGTCCATTCATTTTGGAAAGAATACTTCTTTTTGAAGGCTGAAGATCTTTTATTTTCTCCCTGTGGTTTGGAGAGGAAAGTTAAAGGAGGCTTCTAGAATGATGTGTTTACATAGATAAAACCTTAGCCAAACATTGAAGGAAGGCAGAAGGCAACACAACTGTCCATCTATTTCAGGAGTTCTTAACTTTTTTTTGTTCCATGGACCTCTTTGCCAGTCGGGTAAAAACCACATACCCCTTCTCAGAATTTAGCAGCAGATAGTTTTATGACACTCGGCATTGGAGGTCAGAGAAAATAAAGATAATAAGTTGATTTTTTTCAATTCAAGCTCACAGACCCCCTGAAATCTTCCCACAGACCCCTGGTTAAGAACCCGTGGTCTATATGTTACGGTATGAATCGAATACCCTTGAGTTTTCAGCTTAAGCTTCAGTGAATCAATGCCATTTCCAATACAATTTATTGCCCTGTGTAGCTGTCCAATACAGCAAAGCAAACTTTAAATGATGTCCACTTGAACACCTTCAAGGACTGACTTAAAATTCAATTTCCCCAAATGGAACACTTGGAAATTTGAAACTTGGTTAAAAACATATTGCACATAACCATAAACAAACAAGAAACATCCAGGGCATGTTGAAATAGGAAAATTAATTCCAACAGAAAAAAATATATGCTTTTTAAACTTGCTGGGTAATAGTCACTTTACCATTTTTGCAGGTGTCTTTTTAAAAATTAAATAACTCAAATCCTGCCCTCCCTCCAGTAAGGTCCATTATGACTCCAGCATCTGGTATTCTCTGGCTTCCGATAAAAGCCTATTTAGCATATCATCCTGGAAGATGTAGCGAGACCTACATTTGGCATGTTTCTCATACTGTGTAAGAATAGGGTGATGTTGTGATGGACAGAAATTTTCATATTTAAGTTCCTTAATTCCTGATTTCTAAAGTAATATTAAGCATTGGCCTTTGTATGGCTGGGTAAGAGAATCCAATAAGAAGTCGAGATGAATGTCAATTGCGTATCCATTGGTATACCGTGGATAAATAGGCATTTTGTAAAACCTGAGAGTCCCTCTCTTCTACAATATTGCCTTAAGCATAGCTCAAATAATAGGTAGGCTTTTAAAAAATAATTAAACAGATTACTGGTTCACTTTCCTGTGACTAAAGAAAACATATGAGGAGAAATGTCTCAACCTGGAAGATGTTAGTTAAAGTAAACAAGTCTCTTATTATTGGTTTGAGAGCTGTCTCAGGAATGCTGTTGTCCTGCTTGGCAAGCAGTAACAGCATTCAGAAACTAAAATGGCACATCAGTGAGTTACTTAGGGAATAACTTATGGCTCATGTTCACAGGGTGGCAAGATTCCTATCCGGTGGACTGCGCCAGAAGCAATTGCCTATCGTAAATTCACATCAGCAAGTGATGTATGGAGCTATGGAATCGTCATGTGGGAAGTGATGTCGTACGGAGAGAGACCCTATTGGGACATGTCCAACCAAGACGTGAGTCGCTTTTCTGTAATATATGTCTTTGCATTGAGATTCAGGAAGTTCTGCATTACTGCATGATGGAGGGAACCTTGTGTTTGAAATGATTGATTTAACTTGAGAATTTTAAATATAAGTGTGTCTAGTAATATAATTCAACATTATGGTCATGGATTTCAAGGACCAAAATTAGATGGCCTAAATGGGATAGTATGGCAGATAGCTATAGAGATGCATCGATGTATAGATAAATGATCTGGGGTAGTATTACTTGGTTAACTTTCAAAACTATGATGTGGTGTTAAAACTGCATATTTTAAGAAAATGCAAGGATATATGAAAACACACATTTCACTTGTGATAACATTGATATGAAAGGTTTATTGGTAGAAAACTAGTGAATATTTCGAAACTGGCATAGTTGTAATTAGAGCTTGCCCCTTGAGGACTTTAAAATAAAGCTTCACTAAATGACCCTTTGTAAATTATGCACATCCCTTTAAATGTACCATCTGGACTACTTTGTAAGGAAGTATCCACAATGCCTGCAATTTGAGAAAAGCATTCAATAATGACACTAATAAGATTCCAGAGTAATAGAATTTAATTACAAACATCTCCAGTGAGAAAGAAAAAAAGTATTTAGACCTGGGGGTCTTCCTAGAACACTTAGCTAACTCTAGAAAGGTTTTACTGGTTCTGGAAGGTTTAAAAATCAGAAAAAAATGGTCACCTGTACTTTTAAGATTTTCTTCATTTTATGTTGAGAAAGAACATTAGCATAGAGTGTTTACAAATGGATGGTGTTCAGGTCATCTATTATAAGTATACTTTTGAAAAAGTCTTCCTTTAAAAATTAATTCTGGTGTGGAAGGTTACCTGCCTGTCTACCCTCTCCTCCTGAGTCAACAGGAAGTTACCAAGCCTTGACGATTAAACTGAAAACCAGGTGCACTTAAGAAAGATGATGCGGTTGCCTTATCAATGAAGGAATGTTCAGCTCAAAAGAAACTAATGCCCTCTGTGTCTAGAGGGGGGAGAATTCTCTGCTCTCATTAACTAGATTAAGGGGAATGGCAACGTTGACATCATTTTATCTGTAAATTATAAAGGAAGATTCAGAGCAGATGGGGAGAAAGGCAGCAGCTAGCATAACAGATAGATAATTACAGGCTAGAAAGAGTCTGTAGAGGTGGTGTGTAATCTATTGCTTGATGCGATTATCCTGTATCCTGTGCACAACCTTCAAGTGGCTGTTTAGAACCACATTTGGATTTAGGTGAGAGACTCTCAGAGGGACAAAGACAAACCACCTCAATGAGCAAGTAGCTCATGTATTTACTCATTGAATTATTTGGTATTTAAGCTTTCTTTCATTTCATTTGAGAGTCATAGCCAAATGCTCATAAGGGCAGAGTATTTAAAGATGTTGTCAGTTTTCTTGCCTGAAATATTTTTAGACTGTAATTTTTACTTTATACATTATATTAAAACAATTTATATTTTAAACTTTTCAGTTTTCTGGCTTTATCCATGAAATAGCGTCTGAAGCCCTTTCTCTCCCACAGATAATATTGATCTATCATTCACATCTATTTGTATCTGTATTGGATTCTTTGTAGAAGCAGGAATCAATAGGAAACAACTGGAGAATTACTTTCATGAATAGCATTCATTTGGCATATGGCAAATGGAGTGAAAGTAACTGTAGAAAATATGTCTAATTTATCAAGTGTTTTGTTTGTTTTAATCCTCTGTCCCCCAAATATGCAGTATTAAATGGGGAAAATATGCTTTATTAACCCACAAGCCATTTTCCAAGCTGGCAGTGGATAGGGAGCTTATGCAAAAGTATTAACCAGTTTGAGGGGCTATAACAAATCATGTGACCCTGGCATCAGCCCAGTGCTGCTTGCATTCTCATCCATTTTGTATTCTTGTAGATTGAATGTAAAATGTCATCAGGTATAGAGTCTATACTGTGTACCTGGAGAGATAAAAGAAAGTCAGAAGATCAGAATGACCTGGGGTCATTGCCAGAAATAAGTAGAATAAAGCTCAGTAGGACAGCATAGGGAAGTCTACCTTAGAAGGAGAAACAGGTACCACTAGTACAACAGGACATTGGCAAAATTCATGGGAGAAAAAGGCTCAGAGAGAGACATTGCAAGATAATTGTTAGACTGAAGCAGTGCACTGGTTAAGACAATGGTCATACGGGGCATAGAAAGGGACTCAGCTGAATTGATTATTTTCTGTTGAAGACCAGGTATTGAGCAGTCAGCAGAACCCACCACAGGGGGAATCCGATGTGGTTGCCAAGATCTGTGGTCATCAAAATGGCTGTGGCCACTGGTTGTTCAGCTAGCAGCTAGCATTTTGGTAGGGTGGAGGGTGGGAGTGGGGGGGGGGACTGATTTAAAACAAAGAAACTTTTATTTTTTTAAACCCAAACAAACAAAACCTCCAGCATCTCATAGGATACCCATAAACAAAGCTTATGACTAGTCCAAGAAACTATGACGTAATTCTCTCTTGAAATTCGGCATGAGTCATACCATATGTACATTACCTGGATTCGCACCCTCAAAGAGGAGGGTTTAGAGTAAAGCCAATAAGAAAAATGCTATAAGGTCTGCAAAGGCAGCTTAGAAAAGTTAGAATTAGAAGAAAGACTGTTCGATGATTTGTTTATGTCTCATTAAGCAGGGAAACTGCGCTGAGGTGATTTGGGGGCAGTAAGACGATTATCGTCTACCATTGTAACTTCCTGTGATGAGCGAAGGTGAAATGTAAATGCCCTAGAAGAAGTATTGTTGTTGCTTTAAATCTACTTACTAACACCTATAAAAGGGTCAGTTATAGCCAACTGAGGCCAAGAAAGGGATACAGAATTAGTGCTTAAGGGGGTAGTCATCCAAAAGGAGAAAGGGCCAGGCACCCAGAGGGGCATGCAGAGTATGCTCTTTCAGGGGGGACAGTGTCTTCTGGATTGTGAGGTCTGAAACATGGGCTCTGGTGTGGACCCACTTTTGGCCTGAGCAAGAGGACACAGGCAACAAGTGGTGCAAAGGGAACCCTGTTTGGTGACAGCTGTTAACTGCTTCCTAAGAGAGGTCTCTAACAGTAGGTCTCTAGCAGTAGGTCTTCTGCTAAGAGTGCTTAGGTATGCTGATGCTGGATAGCAGAATGGGGAGGGGCAGGGGACAGGGCCCTATGACTTCTGAGGACTGTTGCCAAGGCTGGTGACACCAGGTTGCTGATCTGATTGGGTTCTAACTGTTTTAGAACATTGATGCATCTTCACTGTAGCATTGCAGATTGGCATTGTCTGCCATCTGAGAACACCCCCTAGCAACAGGTGCCTTCCCACCCTGCTGCCAGTCATCCTCAGGTCCAGCCTTGGTGTCCATGAAGGAGTTGGAGCTGTTGCCACCCTCCAGCTTGCTGGCAGCTTAATGTACAAGGAACTTGCCTGTCGGGAGGGTGAGCCTCTAAAAGTGGCTTGCCTGGCAGCTTAACGTACCATTCTGTTGTTGTCAATAGGTGATTAAAGCCATTGAGGAAGGCTATCGGCTACCCCCTCCAATGGACTGCCCCATTGCCCTCCACCAGCTGATGCTAGACTGCTGGCAGAAGGAGAGAAGTGACAGGCCTAAATTTGGGCAGATTGTCAACATGTTGGACAAACTCATCCGAAACCCCAACAGCTTGAAGAGGACGGGGACCGAGAGCTCCAGGTCAGCCGTGCTTACTTAATAGTGATGTATGAAAGAATACATCAGCGGTGGCAGGCAAGCGGTGACTCACTTTAATTCCTACATTTTCATCAGAGGCCACTTCACAGCTCTCTGAAGCATGGGTGGCTTTTTTTCTCAATTACTGGAATATTTATGGTAGTTCTCTTTACCATTTGGCACATCCTAATATTGTCAGGCCTCAAATAGTTGAAAGGAAAAAAAAAAAAACAGCAATAAAGAAATAACTGAAGTGCTTATTTAATGATATTAGACATGAAAATTTAGGAAGAGATGAAATGCACAGTTTCAGTCAGCCAAAGGGCTGCTAATGCAAAATACCAGAAATCTGTTGGCTTTTATAAAGGATATTTATTTGGAGTAGAAGTTTACAGTTACCAGGCCATAAAGCACAAGTTATTTCCCTCACCAAAGCCTGTTGCCACATGTTGGAGCAAGATGGCTGCCGACATTCAGCCTTCCTCTTCCTCTTAAGGCTCCTTGGTCAGGCTCTCTAGGCTTTGTCTCTGTCTCCGGGGCTTGATTTCTCTGCACTCAGCTGCTTGGTCTCTCCACAAGGCCAGCTGTAGACTATCAGGCGAACAGCTCATCTCTTTTCCTGGGGCCTTCTCTCCTTCCTCACGACCACACCTCTGTGTGCTTCTGGGGGCTCCAGCTCAAAAAAACCTCCAACCTCCCTTCTCTGTGGTGTGGTTTCTCTGTGAATCCTCACCCACCAAGGGGGCGGGGATGCAACATCCTATTGACATGGGCCAGTCAAAGCCTTAATCATTATTTAATCACATAAAAATAAAACCTCTGTATCCAATACACTCTATTACGCCCAGAGGAAAAGACCAGTTTACAAACATAATCCAATATTTCTTTTTGGAATTCATCAATAATATCAAGCTGCTACATTTACTTTTACTTTTGGAAGATGTTTCGGTTTATTTTGAAAAGGGAAAGGAACATTAGATTAGTGAGAAATAATAGTTAGAGGCCAGCTTTTTAGGCAAAGTGCAAAACAAAGATGCATACAAGTCCAGAAGGAAGATAAAGGTGTACTGCAAGTCCTTGGAGACTGGGTTTGGATTCAGGCTTCTTAGGTGTAAACTGCCCATAGCAGTTAAACAAATTAGGAAGGCAGAAGATGATGTGACTCAGGTCTCTATGAAGCACCTACTCATCTTCAAATCTGAGCTTCTCAAAAGCTTCTCTGTCATCATGACCCAGAGTTAAAAATAGGACATTTCTCCCACGATTACCAAGCCCTTTCAACTAGTCTTTTAAGCCATTCCCATGTTCTCCTCCAATCTTTCTCCTGAAAACTTAGCCTGTAAATCCTGGAAAAGAAGGATACACTTATATTTTTACAATACTTGAGAAAGAGAATCAGGGTCAACAGTAGAACTACTCTCTGTTCTCTCTCAGGGCTTTCCAATTCCTTTACACATATCACTATACAATGAGCCCAATGGTCAAACGCTTCCCAAATAACGCTGTATTGAATTCACATCTTACCGCTGGTACTTGCTAGCTATGTAACTCTAAAAACATTACCAAGGTTCCTGGGCTATTTTTTGCTCTTCTATTTTACATGAAGGTAAATGTAGAAGACTATAAGACCTCCCTTCCAGTCTTAGCTGTCTTGGATTCCAAGGTATACCAAGGTATACCTCCTCTACTTTTAGACCTTTAGCTCCAGATCCCATGTTTTGGCTGAGGGTCTTCAGGCCAGTTCTTTGGTGCTTTGGTGTTTCCCCTGCTAGCGTAAGCTGTCCAGCCACTAGCACTGCATACTGGCTGCTTTGTACCAACATGCAGAATAAATTGAGTTATTGGATAAAGTTTTCTCAATTATGAATTTTTCCCACTGATGGTACTTAAATAGCTCTGATGCTTATTACTGCTTGCTGATAATGGGATATAGTATAACATGGTATGTGATTCAGCACAAAATTAGGCAAATGTCATGGTGTTCCACAAAGAGCACAAAGACTTCCAGAACAAGCTTGAACATGACCCTTGGAATTAATTGATGTCGGATAAGGACATTTTCATCCTAAGGTCGTTTTGACTTTGCCAGGCACCTCGAGCCTATGCTTTTGCCTAGTCAGTGCTCTTTGCTTAAAGTTAAAAGTATATGCAAACCATTGATCTTTGTCCCATAGTGAATCTTATTGGTAAATAATATTCCAACATTAAATTAAGTGTCTAGAATTTTATGTGGTAACATTTATTATTGACTCAAAATTGGAGGAAGAATTAAATCTTGATCATTTCTTGCAGTAAAACCTGCAGAATTTTGTTCAGAAAATTGGACTTGATTGTCCATTAGGACACAAAAGAAAGGTCACTCAGGAAAGCTATTATTGGGACCCAAAACTAATTAATAAGAACAAGCCTTTATTAAAATAGTTATGGAAAGAAAGAAACAATGCAAATCAAAGCAATTTAGGTAAAAAGAAAAGAAAAAAAATGGGAGTAGCGTATTCTAGGTAGAAAATTAATCAAGGCATTACATTGATTTAATTAACAAGTGTTGTTATATAGGCAATTATACTAAAGGTGGTATACAAATAGCCCTATGAGGGCCAACCCTATGATTGATGAAAATGACTATAAATCTCTTAAATACTATCCATAGATAGGTGATCTATTGTGTAATGATGTCATGAGGGATGGCAAAATTCCTGCC
Source organism: Cabassous unicinctus (assembly GCA_029593785.1). Taxonomy (NCBI): domain Eukaryota; kingdom Metazoa; phylum Chordata; class Mammalia; order Cingulata; family Chlamyphoridae; genus Cabassous; species Cabassous unicinctus. Next base: position 10,110 of record JAQZBX010064089.1, read on the forward strand.
TTGAACTGTAGCAGCTCTTGACAGTGAGCTAATAAAAAAACAAGTGGCCCGAGAAATGTGTAAACTAATAAATAAGTTAATAAGAAGTGCTTTGAATTTGGCTGAAATCATTATTTAGGAGCCCCAGCAAGGGAACCCAAGAAGCACATTCCACAGTGCAAACAATGATCAAAGCAGCCATTCTTCCTGCCAGCCTTGGCACACGTGCAGGTCAGGAATGGGTTGATTAAAGAGGGGATTAACTCCCTGCTGTCCCAAGTTTGTTTGAATGCACTGAGCCTGCCTGCAAACCTGGCTGGAAACATGGTAGACTTGAACTCTCACTGTGTTCTCTGCTCCCATCAAATCTGCTAGGTTACAAGCTCACAGTTTTTCTTACTCATACTTCACTAGGGTTTCTATAGCCGCTGAACTCAAGTCTGTAATATGCCGCGCTGGCAGGGACCAGACACATTCCTCAAAGACTGAGCAGCTCTCAGCTGCAGGGGCTCCCCAGTCTTTATCCAGTCTAGGATGCTAAGTGGCTGCTCTGAGCATAAATGCATTAACATGTCCACCTAAAACATGAGGGAAATGGAATTAAGGACAAACAGGGTGGTGATTGATACATCCTTTGGCAGCTTTGTGAAATTAAAGGCAAAAAAATAATGTGGTTACGTTCAACCAATGGATATTCCATCTAAAGCCAGCCCTTGGGTGTTCCTGTCCCCCTTGCCTCTCAGGCAGTCGGACTTCTGAGTCTTCCCGTTTCATTGATACCTTTTGTCTGTCTACCCTTTTTTGTTCCATCTCCAGACCTAACACTGCCTTGTTGGATCCAAGCTCCCCTGAGTTCTCCGCCGTGGTATCGGTGGGTGATTGGCTCCAGGCCATTAAAATGGACCGGTATAAGGATAACTTCACAGCTGCTGGTTATAGCACACTAGAGGCTGTGGTGCACGTGAACCAGGAGTAAGTACTCAGCGATGTAACACGAAAGGGTAAATCTAGATTTAATAGTATTTTCCTTTTTTGCTTTGAGCTGCATAATCATCCTACTCATTAAAAAAATATATACAAAAACTGGAATGCCTCTCATTTTGATTGAGTATAATTTTACACAGATTCTATGAAGCACCTACATTTTTGCATTGAATTGCTTAATTAGACATTTTAATACACCTGCCTTGTTGTGCTGTGTGAACTGTGGCTGATTCAAATGTGTGTTTGCATGAAACCCAGAAAAGAGATTCTCAGCCCTCATGACTGTTCTCTCTCTCTCTCTCTTCCCCCTACATACAGTGACCTGGCAAGAATTGGCATCACGGCCATCACACACCAGAATAAAATTTTGAACAGTGTCCAGGCGATGCGAACCCAAATGCAGCAGATGCACGGCAGAATGGTTCCTGTCTGAGCCAGTACTGAATAAACTCAAAACTCTTGAAATTAGTTTACCTCATCCATGCACTTTAATTGAAGAACTGCACTTTTTTTACTTCGTCTTCGCCCTCTGAAATTAAAGACAAAAATATCTGCAGCATTGCTTGGTGTACAGATTGCTGAAACTGTGGGGCTTACAGAAATGACGACCTGTCATTTGAATTAGACCTGGAACAAATTGTTTCTCCGAAGTATTTCTGTCCATCACGCGTCTGTAAAATACATGTACCTATATAAATAGAACATCACCTCTGAGTGTTGATGCTGTATTTGCTGCCAGAAACTTCTCTGAGATCTCTTTGATCCTCTCTCCATTTGGAATTACAACCATAGTATTTTCTTTGTGGACTCAATTGCGGTCACCCCTCTTTCACTGGAGTGAAGACCATGCCCAGGAACACTGGTGAAGGACTCAGTTGTAGCTTTTAGGGCTTGGTTCATACCGTGGCAAAATCCTACATGAAAACCATGTGGCTCATCAGTGTTGCTTCTTCAGTGCTCAGCTAAAGCACAGTTCTGGCTGCCTGGTGGATTGCTATTACTATGGGGAGCAGGAAAAAAAAGAAAATGGATTTTAAAAAAACATGCCAGATTGGGGAGAGGGTGTAGCTCAGTGGCTGAGTGCCTGCTTCACATGTATGAGGTTCTGAGATTAATCCCTGGTACCTCCTAAAAAAAAAAAAGTACCCGAGAACCATACACCCCTAACTGGACAAATGAAGTCTGTTTCTTTGGGCTGGAGACTGTGCCATATAAAGTCTTACTTTGGGACTCTATAAACTTACTGGAACTACCTTATGGATATCAGGCTGTGACAATCTTGAGTAGGGAATGGTCACACTTCTTTTAAAGGAGCAACCCCAAATTTAAAAGGTAAGTTGATTTAGGGGTAAGGTTTCCATAACTTGTTGAGCTGCCTTTTTCTGTTCTTTTATTTTCACAAATTTGAAATAAAGTTGTTAATAAAAAAAATTTTTTTAATTAAAAAAATAAGTTGAAAGAATCAATAATGAATCTTTCTCCATTGCAAACTTTAAAAAATAAACGACCTTATTTGAAATGCTGAGCAGTAAATATTCTTTAGCTCTATCAGCCGGAGCACCTAAGATCAAGGTAAAATTTCCAAAATGACCCCACTGACTTGGCATTACCATTCCCAGCAGAGGCTAAAGTACCATTCTCCCATTCATCAAGAAAACCCATCTTTATGTTGAATAAGACCAATCATATCTGAAAGCATCCCGAGAAACCTATAAGGGGAAGTGTTGGCCAGCCCTGCTTCCAAACAGACATTGTTTGAACCTGCTGGTTACACCACTTTAGAAAGCAGCACTCCTCGTGATACATATTCAAAATAGTCATTTGTAAAATGTATATAGTTAAACAAAATATTTAGGAAAGATCTGTCACTTTGTAAGGCAGAAGATCTTCTTCCCAAATTAGAAGAAAGCATCCTAGAGGGAGTCCTGAATCGATGCTATATATTCCCTTGAGAAGAAGCAGGGTTGAACTTGGTGTAGAGAGTACAAGGAAGGATGGCAGGAACAGGTGATGACAAAGACAAACCCATCCAGGGTGTCATCATGGAGACCCTGCATTCCATCGAGCCCACAGCTCTTCTGCCATACCCTCGTTTCATCAGCAGGTGTTTTCTTCATTCTTGATGGTTTTCCCCCACCCCCACCCCCTTGCCAATGGATCTTGTTAATAGATGAGTGACAAAATGAGACAGTGAGGTGTACAGGCAAAAGTGGGTTTCAGAGTCTGTTTTTAACTGCACAGGTGCTTTCAGGCAATTGATCTATTCAAACTTCTCTTAGCCTTAATTTTCTCACCTGGAAAATGGGGATAACGTAGATACTTCTTGAGCATCTTCTGGGTGCCAGAACCTTTCTCCCTAACCTTTTTGAGTCATGTGCCCCATCCTTTGGAGAGCTTTTGGTTGAAAAGTATTAGGAGATCTCATTTTCTGGTCTGCTCCAGCAGCCTCTGTACCTAACAGGGACAGCCAGGGAGGATTTTCTACTATGTCAATGATAGAACTTGCAACTCACCTTGGCTTTCTCATTATCAGAAAGGAACATGCTGAAAAACAAGCTTTTCATCCATAAGGCCCATTAGTCTTTGATGCTTTTATTTTACATCCCAGAATTTTCTTCTTGAAACAGATGAAGTAAATATGACTTTATTCATTCCTAGAAGCAAAGAGCCTGACTTTTTTGACTGGACAAGTTTTCACTTTTTTAACTGTGACATTTTTATCAAACAATAGTTTGCCTGATTTTAATGAGCCTTTTCTTCCACAGTTTTATCCTGAAAACTGTTTCTTATAGAGCAAGGAATGTTAAATTTGATGCTGTCAAATCATGACAGTTAGTAAAAACCTTTTTTTGCAACATTAGTCGTAAAAGCTTTTCTGTTCAGAAGGAATGTGAAACTTGTTTTTAAAACTACTCCACCAGTTTTTGTTTTATCACCACTTACTGAAATCTACAAGTCCTGGATATTCGTGTTAAAAGCTGACAAGTGTAGGTTGGCTTTTAACTTGCTTTTGTTAAATTTTATTTTATTTTTAACATTTTTTTTTTCTTCAGTAAAACCGCAGAGTATTTTGTTTTCTTTTCATGGTCCAATTTCAAAGCATGACAGTATGGCATTATCTTGTAAGTAAAAACAGTGTATGTAACCTTACATATACTGAATAATTAAAAGTTTTACTTTCTTAAAATCAACAACTGTAGCCTTGAGGTATTTTTCAAAATATTGAACATATTCAAAGCAGAACATTTAAAAAAGGGAGAGATTATCAATTCCAACATATCTTAATAAGTTAATGTCATATACTATGCTGAAGGCATCTTGCTACTGCTTGGGGGGTGGTATCTCTATAAATAATCAGGCAAGGGTTGAAAGAAAGGTAGAATTTGAAATCTTACTTCTTTGAAAGGTTTCCTTCTCTGATCCTTAAGAATTTTGACATTGGCATGAGTAGAATGAAGGCCAATAGAAAGGCCTAAAGAAGGACTGTCCCTGTGTCTAAAGTAATATCCAGTAGTGTTAGAATTGTTAGCTATCTCCACAGCCTCCATGAAGTTATCCATTTTAGAAGAGAAATGTGAGGACAAATGGAATGTTGCATCTGGACAGCTATGGATTCCAAAGCCAGTCTAGATGTGGACACTAGCAAATTCATACCACTTTTTTTTTAGGCTGAATTTCCATTTAATTTACTATTTTATTAATACTATTATTTTTAAAGAAGTTTTAGATTATATAAATGTTACATCAAAATTAGTGGATTCCCCATATACCTCACCCCCTCCTCCTCCCACACTTTTCCCCATTAAGACATTTTTCATTAGTGTGGTACACTTGTTACAATTGATGAACACATGTTGAAGTATTGCTACTTACCATGGTCTATAGTTTACATTATGGTTTACACTTTGCACTGCACACTTTTGTAGGTTTTGGCAAATGTATAATTGCCTGTATCCATCATTGCAATATCATGCAGAACAATTCCAGTGTCCCCAAAATGTCCCATGTTACACCTATTCTTCCCTAACCCTCCTCTCAGAACCTCTGGTGACCACTGTCTTTATATCAATGTTACACGTTCTTCCATTACTATAATAATAATAAGTCTACTTTGGTCCATAGTTGCATTCCCCCTTGTTCATTCCTCAATCTTGAAGATTTGGGGATGGTGGTACCCACTCTGCTTCCAGTTGAGAGGGGGCTTAGATCCCATGGGGCAGATGTGTGAAACTGTCTTGCTTGCAGTTGTAGATACTCTCTGGCTTGAGGGATAGGCATTGTCCATCATCATCCTTCCGTTAGTTGTCCTGGGTGAGCCCAATGAATTGGAGGGTAGGCATTGGCTGCAACTCTGCTGAGATGCAGGCCTCAACCGGTATATGAACAGCCGGAAGACTTAAGTCTCTGGGACACATGCTTAATGCACACCACTTTTCTTTATACCTCAGTTCCTCCACCTGCAAATTAGAGATACTGACACATTAATAATAATATCTCTCCTAACTCATAGTGTAAGTGTATGTAAAATGTTCTTAGATAAAACACATTGAGATCCAAAGAAGAAAGGTGCACCCTTAGTCCAAAGTTGTCGAAGCTTTGTTCATCCATCTTGCACTTGAAATTCTACATATTTTATTGAGACATGCTAGAGAGGGGCAAAATGAAGTGCAGTGATAGGAAGCCATGAAACGAAGCTTCTTCACTTCAAATGGATGTATGACTTAGGGGTAAATGGGTATCCATAAAAAAGTTGGTAGACCTATCAAATTATTCCTTGCAAGGATAAACATGCGTTATTTAGCCTTGAGATTCATGAAATGATTATCTTGTAATTGGAAAGACAGCAAAATACACAGGTAAAACCCCATTACAATGAAAGGAACTGGATAATAAAGATATGCCCATGTCTTACATGCCTTCATGACGACCACAAAGGACCAATGCGTTATTGATTTACTTACAATGGATTCTCTTTAACTTATAATCCCACATAGACCATATGCTTTGTCTGTTCTTGGTCCAAGCAATCCCCTGTGATGAAGTAGCCCGAATTCAGAGGAGTGGAAACTTATTTTTCTGAAGTCTTATCCCAGCATCAATTAGATATAAAGCTTCACATTCCCATACTCACTTCAAACATCCAGTCATTGTCATACACACATCCACATCAAGTCCCCAAATTGTCCACTTAATATTACAACCATATTTACATCCAGGAATTTAGTGTATAAGGGACTTGGCCGATTGAAAGGGGATAAATGTGTTTAGCGAAGCAAAGTTTGCCTCTCTACATAATATTGGTTATACTCCATCAGATTCTTAAGGCCATGATTTGTGTTTTCCTCATCCTTCACATAAATACATGCTGGCCTGATGAAATTTCTGTACATTCAGATGTCAAAAACTACATTTGGTGGACTGACTGATACAGGAGAGGAAACAGTTGGAAAAAACATAGCTGATCCCTTTTCTACCATTTTTTTTTTT
>JAQZBX010064090.1:0-16546 GCA_029593785.1 Cabassous unicinctus
ATTAATTTTAGTAATATTCCTCTCTTTGTTGACTTATTTTTCTCTTGTTGCTTTCCAGATTTTCTCCTTGTATTTGATTTTCATAGTTTGTGATGTGTAGATTTCTTTGTATTCATTCTAGTATGGTTTTTGAGCTTCCTGAATATGTATATTGTATATTATTAAATCTGGGTAATTTTTGGTCTTTATTTCTTCAAATCTTTTTCTTCCATTTTCCCACCTCTTCTTCTGTAGTCTATTACACAAAAGTTGGTATATTTTATGTTGTCTCACAGGTGACTGAGGTTCTACTAATTTTTCATCAGGTTTTTAGTTGGATTTTGAACAGTAGATTACATTTATAAGTTCAAGAGTCATTCTTTTGCCATCTTGAATCATCTTTTGAGCTCCTCTATAGAATTTTTCATGAATTATTGTTTCAACAACACTAAAATTTCCATTTGGTTCTTTTAAAAAATAATTTCTATCTCCTTCTTGAGTATTTCCATTTGTTTCTTCATTGTAGTCACACTTTCTTTTCATTCATTAAATATGATCTTTAGTTTTTGGGACATATTTATAATAGCTGTTTGTCTTTATCAAACTTCTGGAGATGATTGTGGACCATTCCTATGCATGGCATTTCCTCCTGTGCATGAATCACTTTCCTTTTCTGAAAACTGATCATTTTAGATGACTGTACATTTTAGCATTTCTGGACTGTTATTTTTATTGGTGATTGTTGTTATTGTTCCTGTTGCTGTTGCAACATATTATTCATATTTTTATTTCAGTCCTGCTTGGACCAAATATATGAATTCTTTCTCCTTTATACTATACAATAATATATGTCTCTGCTTGGTATGTGTGTGCATATATATGTAAACATAAATATATGTATAAACACAAATACATATCTTATTTTATATAGCATATATTATATAAATCTTCCTGGCTTCCTTTGGTTTGCACCTGTTTGTAGGTTAATTGTCACATAATATATGGACAGAGGTTGTGTTCAGCAACATTGGGCAACTAAGGCTTCAATACTCTGCTCATAGGTCTATGTTGGTGCAGGCTTATTGAAAGTTCATGCCATTTTTTTGTCTACTCTGACTCTTCCTTTCTGCTGGGCCCTTTTAGTGTTCCTATGTGCATGTGTACAGCCTCAGGATCAGCTAGGAGCTTACAGATGACTATCTGCCCTCTACAGCTTCTGCATGGATCCTCAGTTAGGCATGTGCTTCCCCTACAACACATCCCCAGGCTAGTAAAGTACTTGAACCTCCCTAACTTCTTGTCACTGAGATTGTCACTTGAAACTGATTATGCTGCTAAGAATGGGTATATCCACTGTTCCTTATTTAGTCAGCCCTCTTTGACTATGGAAGAGGTGCTCCTGGTCTTGTTGCCTATCCTGCCTTGGCAGAACCTCCACAATGACCAAGCTGGGGTGGTGAAGAGAATCGGAGCAAACTCAGATCAGATGATTCAGACTCCCAAACTTCTTAGAAATATAAATGGTTCTAAGATTATTGTATGCCTTTGATCTCTTCTCAGAGAGCACAAATTGTTGCTTTGGTCAATTTTTACAGCTCAGGGTCATATTTTGGAGACAGAATTCATGCATCTTTTTATATGATCATATTGTGAAGTCCTAGAGGTAGGCTTTTTAGTTAAAAATGAGTATATGCATTGGGGGAGTGTAGATGAATTGGCTGAAAAAATAAGGGGAGAAAGACTAACTAGTAGTATAAGATGATAAGTTTACTGGAGAAAAGTTTCTTATAGCCTATCCTGATTTGTCAGCTACTTTTTGCTACCTATGCCAGGAGGTTAAAAGTAGATTCCCAAATCAGCAGAAGGCATAGTTTGACAAGAATGAATATCATTGGATCCCTTCCTGGAATGAAGATAACCAGAAATATCAGGGAGAGAAAGCTGACAGTAAGTTACTACCTAGGACTTTTCATTTAAATGGAGTAACTCCTTCCTGCCCAAAAAGTCTGATGTGAGACTGGATGATGACATTCCAACAATGAAGAGATGAGGAAACAAGACAGCTGGGATTCATACCAAAGAGCAGTGACTTTATCATAAAGATAAGTTGTGACCAAATAGACTGGATTGAGTGTAGAAAAATAAATATTGTATTTTCTATTTCAAAAGTGTATATATCATTTTATATCATCATATAAAATGCAGAATTGTGTGGGAGAGCGTGTGGTATATAATGTGAACTATGGTCCATGCTTAATGGCAAAACCCCAGGATGTGTTTATCTATTGCAATTAATGTGCCACACTAATGAAGGATGTTTATGTGGGAGGTTGTGGGAGTTGTGGGAGGTGGGGCATATGGGAATCCCCATATTTTTAGTGCAACATTTATGTAATCTAAGTATCTTTTAAAAAACAAACAAATAAATGAATAAAAAGTCTATATGTCAGGGCAATGCTGACATCCTGTTTGAGGGCATAGTTTGTGGAATTTATGGCATGTAAACTTATGTGACAGTCCCCCTTGACCTGGTGCATAAGCCTGGTACTTAAACCAATACCTACACATTGTGTTGCCAAAGGTGAACATTACTGTGCTTACTGGTAGTTTGTGAGATGGGTGGTCTTGTTTTGAATTAGAACATGTCATAACAGTGTGGGTGGAAAGAAACAAATTTTGTTCTTCACCTCTAATATTTGATTCATACCCACTCTTTTGAGAAAATTCAAGAGTATTGCTCTCACAGATGACAAATACCCTTAGAGATGCAGAGCAAGCAATCCAAACTACTTACATAATGGCTACCAGCTACCAGTGAATACAAAAGATGGAATAAGATACCTGTGACTTATTGTGACATTTCTCTTTGTATGACAAATGTGGTAAAGATTATAAGGTACCTGGAGCTACTGAGTAATTAAATTTTTGGAAAAAGATGAATATTAAAAACAACTTTAAAAAGGTTAAAAGGAGTAATAAAAATATTAAAATGTAATGATAACTTTTCTTTTTATGCATGAACTCTATGAAAACCTATAACCTTGATCAAATAAATAGTGCACTGAAATACAAAAGTAACTAAGAATGAACATATTTACAAAATTGTAATGTTAAAGTCTACAAGGCCTTTAGGAAGCTATGGTAGAAACTGAAGGAAAGATGAAAGCAACCACAAATTCTAGGTTGGATAAAGAAGAAAATTGAGACACCTTGTCCTGCCAAGCTTAGAAAAATAATAATTTCTCATTAATCATGGTCATCCATTTTCTTAATCCACTGTCATGTGCTCAGAAGCCATCTTGAGCTCCCAGGAATCCTATCAGCACTGTATCCTGGACTCTGACCTCCACTCACACCTCCTGTTACTTTGCTGTCTGTGGACTCACTTTCTCTGAAAAGCATTGTGGCAAAGAACTATGGCCTGGGGGATTGTGGTAGGGTTTGGTCTGATGCTGTCCCTCAACCCCACACCATGCAAGCCCATGACACCCCATCTCCACCTCTACTGAGCACCATCCCAGATAGATCTTTCTGTCACATTAGCTTCTGACCTAGGTGTTTGCAGAGATCCTGAAAATCTGCCCAAAGGAAATGGGAACACTTTCCATTCTATTTCCAAGAATTCAGGAAAATATAGGTTGAGGCACTTCCAGCCATTCAGGGGATCTTTCTCCCAGTGGGTTATCTTTTGGGTGGAGGAGTCCTTCTTGGGTGTCCCCTGCAAGTGAGCCCCTCTCTGCAAACCATCCCTTTCCTAGAGTGACTCCCTGCTCTGTTTCCCATTGGTCTCAACCCACTCAACTCTAAGTTCTATGAGAGCAAGCCATTCAGCCTGCTCTCCTCTTATCCCTGAGAATGGATCCTGCCACATGGCAGATCTGCATCCAATCTGGGTCTTCCATCCCTAAGGGATGGAATCCTAGGGATGCAGCCAAATGAGGTGGAGGCCACAAGTGTTGGATCTGGGCTCTCTGATCTGGTGGATGACTAGTAGACAATCAAGAGGGCTCATGATGGAGATGGGCTGGAGAACCAGGAGCTCATGCTTGGACTGGGCCCTGAGAGGAAGGCACTGGCCTGGGGCCAGGAATCCATGAGGTTGATTCCCCAGGATGTGCTGACATCACCATCAGCAGTCTCTAATGACATCTTCCCATCCAAATCCTGCCAGCCTGTGTAGGCATACCAATTGGTCCCTGGCATGTGTGTGACTGTCTGTTTCCTGGACTGTCTATATAGGGGCCCAGGAGTTTCTGAAAATGTCTCATGGTTTCTAGAGATCAGTGACCATGAACAATGCCCAAGGGGGCCTGAGGTGTGGGTGGTAGGTCTTGTTCCCTGGTGACTAGAGGGCATGGGGAGTGTGTAGGATGGCTCAAGGTACAAAGAGAAGGTATGTTCCCTCATCTTATCCCTAATGTGCTAGGGAAGGCAGTTAAAGACAAGGGTGGCTCCTGTTGTGCACCATTTGCATGCAGGTGCCAAAGGGAGTTAGGGCCCCAATGGCCAAGAGATCAGCAGGTGAGGGTTCTTAACTTTGGTAGCTGTGTTCTCTGCCATCCCTGCCAAGCCTTGCTTGTGCCAGTCCAGGAGATTCAATGAGTGGTTGGGACAGAGCTTCTACTTTGCCCCTGTGGGCAGGGGTCAGGGGGTGGTGACATTCCAGTGCAGGGTTGTTGCAGAGGAACAGGAGGCATTGGCTTAAGGGAGCCCTGCTCTGGGTGGCAGCTGCCAAAAGAAAAGGAGGTAAAGAGAGAGAGAGATTAAGAGAAAAAGGAAGGAAGGAAAGAAGGAAGGGAGGAAGGAAGGAAGAAAGGAAGGAAGGAAGAAGGAAAGAATGAAGGAAGAAGGGAGGAAGGAAGGAAGGAAAAGAGGGAGGGGAGAGAGAATGAGAGGAGAGAAAGAAAGAAAAAGAGAAAGAAAAGAAAGAAAAGAAAGAGAGAGAAAGAAAGAGAAAGAAAGAAAGAAAGAAAGAGAAAGAAAGAAAGAAAGAAAGAAAGAAAGAAAGAAAGAAAGAAAGAAAGAAAGAAAGAAAGAAAGAAAGAAAGAAAGATCACATGGTTTCTACAGAGCAGTGGCTATGAATGTACCCAAGGGAGCCTAATAAAGGAAGGGAGAGAGAGGAATGAAGGTAGGACGGAAGGAAGGAAGGAAGGAACGAAGGAAGGAAGGAAGGAAGGAAGGAAGGAAGGAAGGAAGAAGGGAGGGAGGGAAGAAAAGATAAGAAGAGAAGAGAAGAGAAGAGAAGAGGCTGGCAGCCTACAACACCCAGTATACCCAGCCAGTCTCCCATCCAAGTACTAACCAGACCCCAGCTGACTTAGCTTTAGATATCAGACTATATGTCTGCATCCAGGATAGTATAGCCATATATGCCAGTTGCTGCAGCCTGGAGCCTCAAAAGCCTGTGCTGTGCATTGCTGCCAAGCCTTCTCCAGGTGGGTTTATGGGCCCTGGAGCCCAGCTCCATGGTGCTGTCCCCTGCTCACTGTCACCAGCCATGCTGGAACCCTGGCCAGCACAGTACACCTCACTCTTGGCTCACACACACTCCCCAAGGCCCGGGGTGGCAGCAGAAGTCAGGCCAGAGTTTGAGACAACCCTGAGAGTGCCAGGCTATCTATATGGTGGACCAGAGGCCAAGGTCTCCCTGGGGCACCAGGTACTCCACCAGACAGAAGCCAAAGAGATCTGCCTCTGCTTGGCTTCCAACATCCCACCAGGTCGGGCATCCTCAGGGGTGTGCTCTCATGCCCTTGGTGGTGCCCCATCAGGCTCAGCCTGGCTCAGTCCCTGAAAAAAAAACCCACCCCACCAACATCCATGAATATCCCCATTCCCAGCCTACAATGCACCCCATGCCCGTGAATACCAGGACACAACTTTACCAACTATCCAACCAGAATCTCCTGTTCCCCTTACTGGTCTGCCCAGTGGGCAGCTGTCCAGCCTGGCAGGCCCTTCCTAAGAAGTTCTTGGGCCACACACCTGGCCAGGGCTCCACCCACTCAGTGGAATTGACTGAGCACACCAGGCTAGGGTGAGGAGGAAGCCAGAGACCTTGTTTACTGCCCCACACTCAGGAATGTCTCTCTTCTAGGGAGCCCCAACCAGGCCAACACCATGTCTATCTTCCCATAGGGTGCACCCCTCCCACCCATGTGCCTGTGGCATTCCTGCTGCTGGCCTCCCTGGGATGAGTATACCTGTTCTGGGCCAGGCTCCATCTTTGGCCCTCAGAGCCCAATTGGAACCACCCAAGGCAGAAAGCCCACCTCTATCAGGAGGGCTAGGGGAGCTGCTGACACCAAGAACCTGCCTGGCCCACTTGTGCCCCTTCAAGCAACACAAACTCACTGCATTGGGGGATCTACTCAACTCAGCAGTAGGATCAAAATTGTGGGAAACCTCAGATAGAGGTGTTGGTGGAGGCTGGCAGATGTGAGCTTGGGGGCAGGCCTTCTGAAGGCATCATCATCTGGGAGGAATGCCCTTGGAGCTGAGAACTGGGATGGCCTTGGACAGGCAGATCTCACAGGGTCTGGAAGGAAAGGTGAAACTCTGGAGTCTCCCTGTGATTCCCTGAACACTAGCAGCCCCCACAGCTGGATGCATTGGCCAAAGTCTCCACTCCTGTCCTCTGTGACTTTGTTGTCTGAAGGCAGGCTTCCTTAGAAAAGCCCTTGCAGCTTAGAGCTATGGCCTTGGGGGGTGCAGTTATTTTAGGCACAGTGCTCCTCACCAAAACCCTGACTTGATCTCCCAACCCACCTCTGGGTACCACCCCACTAGGCCTTGATGCCACTGATAATTCTGCCTTGGACAGTTGCAGAGCTCCAGACAATCTGTCAGAAGGTGACAGGAAGAAGTTCTGTGCTGTTTTCAAGATCTCAGAAAAGTGTCAAGCTCATGCCCCTCTTGGGGATTCCTTTTCCCAATGGGTTATATCTCTAGGCAGACACTTAAGAGTTCTCCCCAGGAAATGAGCCCTCCCTCTAAAAACCTCCCCAAAGGCTAGATTGACTCCCTACTCTCCCAGTGGTCTCCACCCACTTGACTCTAAACTCCTTTAGAGCAGGCCACTCAACCCTTTCTCCTCTCATCACCAAGAATAGATCCTGGCACACAGTCTGCTTGCAGGCAACATGGACCCTCTGACCCCAGGGAAGAAGGCACAGGGGTGTTGCCTCCTGGCTGGTAATCAACCCTAGCTACCCCAGGATTTACCAGTGGTCTCTCTTTGCATCTTCCTGTCTGAATCCTGCTGGCCTGTGTGGGATGGGCCCCTGTGATATATACATCTGTCTCCCCATTTCCTGTCTGTCTGTCTGCTTGCATGTTTCCTGGGCAATTTGCTGTTCTTCCTTGTTCTGCAGATGGGCCACAGAGTTGCTGAAAATGCCACATGGTTTCTTGAAGACACTGGCCAAGAATGTGCACAAGGGGACATGAGGTGTGTGTGTATGGGTGGGCCATGTCCACTGGGGACTGGAGGACTTGGGGAGTCTGTAGCATGGGGTCCAGGTGCAAAGGGAATATATGTTCCCTCAGCTCATCCCTGCTGTGCCAGAGAAGGCAGTGAACATCTAGGGTGGTGAGAATTGGTGGGCACCTCTGGTGTGCAGCATTTGCAAGCAGGTGCAAAGGGCTAGGGGCCTAATGGCTGAGAAGAGTTCCAGCAGGCAAGAAGTTTTCTGCCTCTGCAGTTGGGGTTGCCATTGCCCCCACCAGGACTGTGTTGGTGCAGAGCTGCTTGATTCTTTGCAGACCTGGGAAACAGCTGCCTGCTATGCAGGGTGGGCAGGGGGCATGATGGAGGTGACCATGTGGGCACACTGCAGGGTCTGAGGTGCTGGAGGCCTTCACTGGAGGAATCTGTGCTCTGGGGGTGCTGGTCAAAAGAAGAGAGAGAAACAGACAAATGGCTGTCAAATGCCTACACATAAGTGGTCACCAGAGGTTCTAAGGGATGGGAGAGGGAAGAATAGGTGTAGCATGGGGGCATTTTGGGCACACTGGAATTGTTCTGCATTATATTGCAATGATGGATACAGGCCATTATACAATTTATCAAACCTATAAAATTGTACAGTGTAAAGTGTAAATGGTAATATAAACTATAGGCCATGCTTAGTAGCAATGTTTCAATATGTGTTCACCATTTTAACAAATGTACCACAATAATGAAAGATGTTAATGGGGGAAAGTGTGGGAGGGGTGGGGGTGGAGTATAAGGGAATCCCCTATATTTTTGATGTAATATTTATGTATATAAATCTCCTTTAAAAATAAAGAAAAAAACACTTTTAAAAAAGGCATACATCACCTGGTACTACCAGGCAGTGTCTCATGCAAATACTAACCATGTCCAACCCTGCTTACTTCCAAGGTCAGAGGAGATTGAGCATCTTCAGGCTAGTATACCCATAGGTTCCAGCTACTGTGGCCTGGAGCCTTAAGCATCATGCTGTGCAGTGGGTCTGCAGAGCATCACCCAGATGCAGGGACCAAGGGCCCCCAGTGTCAGGCTCCAGGCCATAAGACCCTCCTTGATGCCACTGGCCTCCTGGGCACTGCTGACATATTGATACCCCTTCTACCTAGCTTGAACCCACACTCCAAAAGCCAGGGTGGTGGCCAGAAAGTAAGATAGGCTTGGCAGTGCCCAACCATCTGTCTGGTTGACTACAGGACAAGGGTCCCTGCAGGTTCCAATAAGGTGTGCCTCTGCTTGGTTTCTGACACCCCACCTGGTAAGACATGCTCAGTGGGCTGTTCCCTAGGGTTCTTGGCACAGCCCCTCCCTATCCAGCTTGGTTTAGTCCTTGGAAGGCCCCCAAACCCTTTTGAACCAGCATGCACACCCCTACTCCCAGCTCAAACCCACCCCTGTTGTAACCAATTTGTCAGGAACATGCAGTGACACAGCATCTAACACTAGAACCAATAGAACTTAGACCTAAGGAAGTACAGGTCTCGGTGACTCCTATCTACACTGATGGGAGTTTGTTGCAACAAGAAAGTGCTATCAGAGTGTACCAACCCTTGAATTTTGGACATGCAATCTATCCAAGGTGACCACTAAGTACCCCTTTTCACCCCTTGATCAATAGCTTTTGCCATGCTTTTGGGTCACAGTGGAGACTGAGTTAAATAACCACTGAATTGACCTCTGTAACTCTAAGACAGGATGACCCATAGTCATATAGGTATTCACTAATACTACTAATAAAATAAGACAGATTCAACAAAGCTCCATCATTAAATGGAAATGGTGGGGAGTGGATGTGGCTCAAGCAGTTGAGTACCTGCCTTCCACATGAGAGGTCCCAGGTTTGGTTCCTGATGTCTTGTGAAAAAACAAACAAACAAAAACAACAAGCAAAACAAAAAAATAAATAAATTTAGTGAAGACAATGTGACTCAGTGGTTGAGCACTGGCTTCCCACATGAGGCCCCAGGTTAATCCCCAGCACCCAGTACCTCAAAAAAAATTGAAATGGTACATCCAAGAACTAGTCCCAGCAGGACCTCAGGGAGTTAGCCAGCTCTATGAACAAAGTTCTACTTTGCTGGATGGGGCCATATAGCCCACAGGGCATAGTCCTGCCCCTCCTTTGGCTAAGTAGGGAATTCCAGCTGATAGTATGTCTTGGTTCACAGATCAAACCACAAACTCATAGCTGATGGAATCCATTGCGTTACTATGGCCATCTGCCCCAAGAATGGACAGCTTTTGACTGAAACTGGATGACGGTCTTACAGCTGCATAATAGTCCACTGTGTGTATACACCACAGTTTGTTTATCCATTCCTCAGTTGATGGACACCTGGGTTGTTTCCATCTTTTGACAATTGTCAATAATGTCACTATGAACATTGGTGTGCAGATGTCTGTTCATGTTACTGCTCTCAATTCTTCTGGGTATATACCTAACAGTATACCTACTGTTGGGTCCCTGGCAAGTCTGTATTCAACTTCCTTAGAAATAGTTAAACAGCCCTCCACAGTGGCTGTACCATTCTACATTCCAACCAACTTGAGTAAGTGTTCCTATCTCTCCATATCCTCTCCAACAGTTGTAGTTTACCAACTTTCTAATAGTGTTAGAAATAGAAATATTTCTAATAGGTGTGAAATATTTCATTGTAGTTTTGATTTGCATTTCCCAAGTGACTAGTGAGGTTGAACGTTCTTTCATGTGTTTTTTCACCATTTGTATTTCATCTTTGGAGAAATGACTATTCAAGAGTTTTGCCAATTTTTTAATTGAGTAGTTTGTCCTTTTATTGTTGAGGTGTAGTATTTCTTTATATGATATGGATATTAAACCCTTCTCAGATATGTGATTCCCAAACTTCCCCATTCAGTTGGCTGTCTTTTCACCCTTTTGACAAAGTCCTTTGAGATGCAAAAGACTTTAATTTTGAGGCAATGCCATTTATCTATTTTTTATTTGCTTTTTTATTTTTCAAAAGATACTTTGATTACATAAATGTTACAGAGAATATATAGGGGATTCCCATATGCCCTGGTCCCCACACCTCCCACATCTCTATTAGCAACATCCTTCATCAGTGTGGTACATTCATGGCAATTGATAAACACATTTTGAAGCATTGACACTAAGCATGGATTATAGTTTACATTGTATTTTATACTCTCTCCCATTTAACTCTGTAGGTTATGACTGGATATATAATAGCCTGCCTCTATCATTGTAATGTCATTCAGGATTCTATTTTTTCTTTTGTTGTTTGTGCATAGTATGTAAGTTTAAGAAACTACCACCTACCAGAAGATCATGAAGATGTTTTCCTACATTTTCTTCTAAGAGTTTTATGGTTGTTGGCTTTTTTATTTATGTCCTCAATCCATTTTGAGTTAATTTTTGTATAAAGCATGAGAAAGGGGTCCTCTTTCTTTCCTTTGGATACGGATATCCAGTTCTGCCAGCACCATTAGTTGAATAGACTGATCTGACCCAGATGGGTGAGCTTGACAAACTTGTCAAAAAATCTCTTGACTCTAGATGTGAGGTCTATTTCTAAGTTGTCAATTAGTTTCCATTGGTTAATCTGTCTATCTGCATGCCAGTACCATGCTATTTTTACCACTGTAGCTAAGTAATGTTTTTAAAGTCAGGATGTGAGAGTCCTCCAATGTTGATCTTCTTTTTAAAGATGTTTCTACATTTTCGGGACCCATTACAATTCCAAATAAGTTTGATAATTGGCCTTTCCGTTTCTGCAAAAAAGCCTGTTGAGATTTTTGTTAGGATTGTTTTGATTTTGTAAATTATTTTGGGTAGAATTGACATTATAAAGATATCTGGTCTTCCAGTCCATGAACACAAATGTCCTTCCATTTATTTAAATCTTCTTCATTTTCTTTTAGTAAAGTTTTGTAGTTTTCTAAGTACAGATCCTTTACGACCTTGGTTAAATTTATTCCTAAATATTTTATTCTTTTACTCACTATTATAAATGGAATTTTTTGGCTTCCTCCTCAGATTGCTCATCAGTAGTGTATAGAAAAGTTATTGATTTTTGCATATTAATCTTGTATCCCACCACTTTACTGAACTTATCTAGTAGTTCTACTAGGTTTGTTGTGGATTTCTCTGGGTTTTCTTGATATGCAATTATATTATCAGCTAATAGTGAAAGTTTTACTTCTTCCTTTTCTATTTGGGTGACTTTTGTTCATTTATCTAGTCTAATTGCTTAAGATAGATCTTCTAGCACAATATTGAACAACAGTGGTGACCACGAGCATTCTTTCCTACTTCCTGATGTTAGTGAGAAAGCTTTCAGAATTTCATTGTTGAATACAATGCTAGCTGTAGTTTTTTTCATATATTCATTTTACCATATGGGAAAGCTTCCTTCTTTTCCTATCTTTTGGATTGTTTTTTGTTTTTGTTTTTGTTTTTGTGTTTTGGTCAGGAAAGGATGCTGTATTTTGTCAAATGTCTTTTCTGCATCAATCAAGAAGATTATGCAAATTTTCTGCTTCAGGTTATTAATGTGGTTTATTACACTAACTGATTTTCTTGTGTTGAAGTACCCTTGCATACCTAGCACATTATTTTAATTTGCTTTTAGATTCAATTTACAAGTATTTCGTTGAGGATTTTTGCATGTATATTCATTAGGGATATTGATCTGTAATTTTCTTTTCTCATAGGATCTTTATTTGGTTTTGGTATTAGGGTGATGTTGGCTCAATAGAATGAATTTGGTAGTGTTCTTTCCTGTTCAGTTTTTTGGAAGAGCAAGAGCAAGACTGGTACTAGATCATCTTTGAGTGATTGGTAGAATTCACATGTGAAGCCATCTGGTCCTGGGCTTTTCATCTTCAGAAAGTTTTTGATGACTCTTTCAATCTCTTCACTTGTGATTGGTTTGAGGTCTTCTATTTTTTGTAGGGTCATTGTATGCTTTTTGTGGTATTTCTAGGAATTTGCCCATCTCATATACATTGTTCAGTTTTTTGGTGTACAGTTGTTCATAGTATCCTCTTATGATCTCTTATTTCTGCTGGGTCTATGGTAATGTACCCACTCTCATTTCTGATTTTATTTATTTGAATCCTCTCTTTTATTGTCAGTCTAGTTAATGAGTTTTTTCTTTTGTCAATCATCTCAAAGAACCAACTTTTGGTTTTGTTGTTTCTCTCTATTGTTTTTTTTGTTGTTGTTGTTGTTGTTGTTGATGTTGTTTTTGTTCTCAATTTTATTTGTTTCTGCTCTGATCTTTAATATTTCTTCCCTTCAGCTTGGTTTGGGATTAGTTAGCTGTTCCTTTTCTAGTTCCTCAGGTATGCTGTTAGATCTTCAGTTTTAGCATTTTCTTCTTTTTAATGTAAGCATTGAGGTTTATAAATTTCCCTTTCAGTACTGCTTTTGTGATGTCCCATAAGCTTTGATATGTTGTTTTCTTATCTTTATTCTTCTCAAGATATTTACTGAATACTCCTGCAACTTCTTTGACACACTGATTATTTAAGAGTGCTTGGTTTAATCATATATTTATGACTTTTCTCATTCTCTATCCATTATTGATTTTCCGCTTCATTCTGTTATGATCAGAGAAAGTGTTTTGTATAATTTCAGTCATAAAATTATTGAGACTTGTCTTTTGACCCAAATATGGTCTATCCTGGAGAAGGATCTTTGAGCTCTTGAAATGAATTTATACCCTGTTTTTTGTGTTTAATGCTCTGTAAATGTCTATTATGTCTAGTTCATTTATTGTACTATTCAACATCTCTTTTCTTTATCCTTTTTCCAGATGTTCTAGCCAATACAGAGTTGTGTATTTAAGTCTCCAACTATTATTGGAGAGATATCTATTACCCCTTCATTTTTACCAGTGTGTGCTACTGTGTGTGGGGACACACAGGTGAGGTGCATAAATATTTAGTAAGTTATTTCTTCTTGATTAATTGTTGCTTTTATTAATATATAATGACCTTCTTCATCCCTTAGGAGTTTTGCACTTAAAATCTATATTGTCCAATATTAGTATCACAACCCCAGCTCTTTTTTGTTACTGTTTGCATGGAATACCTTTTGCTAACATTTCACTTCCAATTTTTTGAGTCTTTCCATCTGAGGTGAGTCTCTTATAGAAAGCATATAGCTGGCTTATTTTATTAAATCTATTCTATCAGTGTATCTCTTTCAATTTTGGAGTTCAAACCATTAACATTTAATGTTATTAATGTAAAGCCTTTACTTTACTTTACTTTACCAGGTGACTTGGGTGAGTCCATTGAGCTGTAAAGTAGAAGTTGCAGCTCCACCGAGATTCCAGGCACAGCTGACACATGGGCAGGCCAGAGCCTCCAGTCTCTGGAAGTATACCTACAAACTCTAGCATCACATATAGGTTTGAATAGAAGGGACTGATAGAACATTTGCAGGGAGGACTTATTTGAGTCCAATTCTCTCACTCTCAGGAGCACAGATATCAAAGTAGATCCCACTGATAAGGGGCATCAATCTCTGGAGCTATCTATCCCCCCTTATATAGGACCTGGATGTCTCCAGAGCCCTCAGGAGCCCCTCTGTGTGGGGTGATATCCACTCTGGTGTTCTATGAGATCCTACTGAGGTGTGCACAAGCATTACCTCTGGGATGAACTCCTGACTCTTTTTGAAGTCTCTTAGCCACATGAACTCATATGTCTTTACCTATTCCCCATTTTATTCAAGATCTTTTTCCAGTCATATTGCCAGTTGGCACTTGGTATTAATCCTTCATTGCCAGGGAGACTCATCCTTGGGAGTCATGTCCCACACTGGGGGGAAGGTAATGCATTCATATGCTGAGTTTGGCTTAGAGAGAGACCACATTTGAGCAACAAGGAGGCTCTCAGGTGGCAACCATTAGGCACCCCATAACAGCAGTCTAAGTTTCAATTACAAGAGCAAAGTCTCATAAGGCTAATCATCAATAACAAGAACCCATCAGTGGAAACTCCTCCTTTGCCACTGTCCCTGCACTTGGGAGACTGTTGCTGCTCCTTTGGATAATGTGGCAGAGCTCTCTCTCCAGGCTGGGAATTCAGTATTCCCTCATTTATTGAGTGATTGTATACCCACTGTGACCATGCCCCACCCCTTAATCATTTGAACAATTTTATATATCTTTCATGTATATTCAGGTGAACTTCCTCCCATGAAACCCCCATCCCAGACACCCCCCACCAATGATCCTCTGCTGCCCCCATTTTAACCCTTCTGTGATCTAAACCTTCCTTGTTAAGATGAAGCCCCTTTGATAGCCAAATACAATTAATAGGAAAATGAAATAATTATGATAAGTTTAAGTTTAAGAGATAAAACACATGGAAACTCAGAAAAAAAGCCTAAAAATAAAATAAAATTAAACGATTGGGACATATAAAAAATGGGGAAAATTTTTAATTAAAAAATAAACAAAAATTATTTTTATTTTTCCTTTTATCACTGCATTATTGCGTGTCCAGTCTGTACAATGTCACCTTCCCCCCTCACTCCCCAGTGTCTCCTAAATTTTCATTTAATTTTCAAAGAACTTTTAGGTCACAGCAAAATCACACACAGAATACTGGAGATTCAGAAGCGGGTGTGGCTCAATCCATAGAGCTCCCGTTTACCATATGGGAGGCCCGGGTTTGCTTCCTGGGGCCTCTTTGTGAGGGCAGGCCGGCCCACGCGGCGCAGTGGGCTGATACAGCAAGACCTCACAGCAGGAAGCAGGTGTGGCTCAATCGATGGAGCCCCTGTTTACCATGTGGGAAGCCCCTGGTTTCCTTCCCGGGGCCTCCTTGTAAGGGCAGGCCGGCCCGCGTGGCGCGGTGGGCTGATGCAGCAGGACCTCACAGCAAGGGGGAGAAAAGCAGACACAGAAAGAACACACAGTGAATGGTTGCAGTGGACACAAGCAACAAGGAGGGGATAAATGAATATATAAATAAATCTTAAAAAAAAAAAAAAGGAATACTGGAGATTCTCATATACCCAACCTCCATCCCCTTTCCTCACCCCATATTAAAACCTTTTTTATGTGGATGGTAGCATTGTTATAACTGTTATACATATAGTGAAACATAGCTACTAAAAATTGCCAGTGATTTACAGTATAGTTTACAATTTAGATGGTGCAGTTTAATAATTTTTGATGATATTTACCATGTCCTGTGTCCATTACTGTAAGGTAATGAAAAGCATTTCCCATGACCACTAAATACCCCATTTGATCTTTTCTGTTCCTTCCTCCCCATCCCCCTGGGGCACATGACACTCCCCTGTCTTGACTCATTGAATGACAAGATTTATAGTTACATGCAACAAGAGGTCTTGACATGCTGATTATCCTCCCCTATTAGGATCCACCTTTGCTCCTAAGAGACATCCACCTGCCTGTTTCTGGGTGAATCACTCCTCCCAAAGATGGGGGTCCATCACCTTCCTACTCACCATGTGGGTCTCCACTCACCGACACAACACATTATGACAGCATGAACACTCACACACTCTTCAGAAGCCTACTCCAGATGCACCCCATCCTGAATGCCCCCCCCAACCTACACCCTAAACCACTAACACTACCTTGTTGTATTGCCATAAGAGCATTCCCACTCCTGCACTTTCAACCTCATAGCCACAAATCCCATGTTCACCTAGTCCCCCTCCCATCTCTCCCCCCAGTATCCTGGGTATTCTAACCTGCCCTTCCTAATCTACCCACCTCTCAACACTGCACCACCAAACTCAGTAATATCACTACCCACATGTTCTATCCTTCAATATGCAACTATACTCTATCACTTTACCATAGATTATGTCCATATGGGTGATGTCTCACAACCTTCTCTTCTCTTTCTCTCCCTCATTAACCTATCTTTCAGTAGAGTAGGTCTATTTTGATTTATTCTGTTTGGAGTACATTTTCCTTCTGGATATTGATATTTATGTCTTTCAAAAAGGTTGGTATGTTTTCAGTCATATTTTCCCCAAATATTCTTTCCTCCCCTTTTCCATTCTCTTTTCTTTCTGGGACACTGACAATGCAT
>JAQZBX010064091.1:0-16559 GCA_029593785.1 Cabassous unicinctus
CCCTCACAAGGAGGCGCCGGGAAGTGAACCCGGGGCCTCTCATATGGTAAACGGGTGCTTTATCCATTGCGCCACACCCGCTTCCTGCCGTGAGGTTGCTGCATCAGCCCACCGCACGGCTCCGGCGTGCCCTCACAAGCAGGCCTCGGGACGCGAACCCGGGCCTCCCATATGGTAAACGGGGGCTCTATCCACTGAGCCACACCCGCTTCCCTGTCCGATGCTTTTTGTAAATTAAACTAGATGAATCACCTGATGCCAGAGCACCAGGCTAGCTTCACAAGAAGATTCCCTGATTCCTTTCTCATCCAGCCTCATGCTCCCAAGAATAATGACAAATCCATCACATCCCATTCCCCCTAAATACCCAATTATCCAGCCTGGATCATTTTCCTGAGAAGCTCCTTGGTCAGCCTCTCTTCAAGTTTAGGAGGAAGCATATTGTTTGTAGGTTTGAGTTAGGGGAGGTACAAGGTAGGGGGTAGCTGCTGGGGAAAGGAAAGAGAAAAACATAGTGAATGATTGTTATCTGGCTTAACCTCCTCCATACAAGCCACAATAAGGCAAATGTCTCCGTTTTCAGTTTCTACCATGAAGACTCATTTCTAGTTTAAGACCAATAAAAGTAACACAAATCTCTGAAGAGGACATATGTCTCTTAGACTTACAAAACACTAAGGAGACAAGGCCACAAGTCTCAGAAGTCACTTCAAGGTGTGATTCTTGAAACCCCCATTTCTCATCATTAACCACAGTCCAGATTTGCCTCAGTCCATATTCAAAAGAAACAGATTTTGACAATTCTATGAAAAATACACTACACATTTTTGCTGCATTAAAATTTAAGACAGGCCCCACAGCAGGTTTTTTTTTTTTTTTTTTAAGAAATGAAGGCTTAGTCATACAGAGACAAAATGGGAGTTTAGAGGGGTATTTGTTTAACAGAGTAGTCTTCATTTTACAGAGTTTAACATGATTAAAGAATTTTAGGGCTGGAAACATTTTAGACCATCAAGTCATTTTACAGCTAAGGAAACAGAAGCTCAAGCTGAAGAACTTGTTCAAAATTACCTAGTTAGTTCCAAGGATAGCCTTAGAGCACTGATGGCAAATCCTTATTAATCTATTTATTTAATCAACAAATGTGCATGGAGCATTTACTATGTATTCAATGCTATGCTAGACTCTCAATAAATCCTAGTGTCCATGGCAGGCATTATTAATTGATGACTGCATTCTTTTTCCCTCAGAATACTATTCAATACTGTGTTCCAGGCAGCCATTTGAGGTAAATAATATTTGTGGTCCCCAGACTTGGGTGTTTCTTTTAAATAGGTCTCCTCGAATTTATTAAAAATATAATAAAAATTGTCGGGCAGGGTTCAAAAGCACCTCAGATGTTCAAGGGAAGGTCCCTTTGTCAAGACCCATGGCATAGATATAGCTTTTGTGGTGCTGCTGGGTGCTCACATCTACTGGATTTATTGTCCAACCGTCAAGAGTGAGAAAGATGGTACCTCATTATATAACCATCTTTGAAGTTAGGATCTTCGTTTTTCTCTAAAATCCTGCAGCTCAGTTGGCCAAGATTAGGTGTGTCCAAGCCCCATGACAAAACTCTGAGGACTGCCTCTCTGAACCCTGACAACAGAGGCTCAGCTTGGTCCACTAAACATGGTTGTCTGGGTCAGTACCAGGTTCCCTGCTCAGCTTATGGAATCTGGAATCAGGTGAACAGAGAATTAGTGTGGGCAGTCAAGCATTAAAGCAGCTTACGGCTCAGACAGAGAGAAGTGGTTGAGGGGGAGGTAGTTAGGGAGTGTCCAGAATTAATGACCCCTTTTATGGTGAACTTGATACCAAATGTGGCACTATCCCAATAGTCTGCTTGTTACCTTGGCTATGGGAACATCCCTGAGGCCTCTTTGAAGCATTCAATCACACAACAAATTTTGTGTGAGCATGTAGGATGTGTCAGGCACTGTGCTAGGCCCTGGGGAAAAAGAGAGAAGAAAATCTATGCCTTCAGAAAACCTGCAGTCTGGAAAATGGATACAGACATGTAAATGCAAGCAGAAGAAGGTTATGGGCTATGAAATAAGTGATCCTGAAATTAAAGGGATCACAACAACAAATAACAAAAAACCATATTGGAGACTAGGACTGTCTAAATGATTTGTGGAGCCCAGTGCAAAGTGGAAATGCCAGACCTCATTTTAAAAAGTTATTAAGAATTTCAAAGTAGTGGCCACAGAGCATCAAACCAAGCGTGAGGCCCCTCTAAGTGCTGGGCCCTGTGTGAATATACGGTTCACACGCCCATGAGGTCAACCCTGTTGGAAACGCTCGTCTCCAGAAAGAGAAGGACCAGCCCTGACCATCCAAACCTCAATATGTATGAAAGGAGAAGTTGTCAGATAATTTAAAATGACCCTTGGGCTTTTGCTGCACCAACAATAACTATCCATGAGACCGAGCATCATGGTGACAGTGTGTGTGGACCCTGCTGTGATTCTGGGGTTCTCAAGCCTTCCTCTACAGCCTCTGAATTCCTCAGGGAATTCAACCACTTCTCCCTGGCAGCTCCTCAAGATTCACAGACAAGTGCTTCCAAGACAGCTAATTCTGTCAGGTGCAACCACTTGACGGGGAAGCCATGCATATTTGAAAGGCAGTAAATTATTCTTCTCACACCTGATACACACTGTGCAAACAACCCCAGCTGGTTCCTGAAAACGCATGCCTTGGTCCACTGGGAAACCAAAATCAGCAAATAATCCTTAATATGCTAACAGCTCTAATAAGAGTGAAGAGTGCATAATTGAAGAAGCAATTAGCTTTGTGCTCAGGAAGGAGCAAATGGATGAACAAACACACAATGAACACATACATCAACAACTTTTAGTTTATGACCTTGGAGTTTGAAAGAGAATACTTATTTGTTGGTTTGTAAAGGGGCACTCAATGCTCCCCACTCATACTTCACCCAAGGGAGAGGAGTGTTTGACATGAATGAACGTCAGGGACATAATTGGGCCATGGTGTGAAGGCGTAGAACTTTTAATATGCCCAAAAAAGAGGTTAAAATCTCTGCCTTCCCAATGTCTAATATCTTTGGATTTCTGTCTCTTTTGTTGTTGCCTCTTTTGGATCTTTTTTTTTAATTTTTATTGTGGGTAAAAATCAAAATTTTTCACAATACATACCAATACTTGTAAGATGATATATAAATACATATGCATATATGTGCATTTGCTTACATAAATGTTGGGTCTTTTTTCTTATCTGTGCCACTGGTGTGGTAGGAGAGCCCTGGGGTGACCATTTGCTTGGGAGGATTGCCCACCTTGAGAAGGCCAAAGGATGGGGAGCTAAGACCAGCTCTGCTCTGTTCCTCTAGACAGATGCTAGCCTTCCGGTTCTTTTCTTTGGCTTTCCCCTTTCTGCTTCTCCTTGTCATGTTCTGGTAATATCTAAAGGCCTGGATTCAGGGTTTAGGCCTAGTGGAAAGGAACTAATCTTGCTTTTGTCCTTGGTCTCGTGCCAGAGGTACAAAAGGAGGGTTTTGATCCATGTAAGGTGGAACCCAGCTAAAAGGATAAAGCATTTGAGGTCTTATGGTAATAAACCTGACATTTGTCTCGAAGCTCCCTTCTGCCTAGCTTCCTCATGATTCTGTGGCAGGGGCTGATCTCTTTTTATCTTGGAAACAAGGCCAACATGACTTAGGAGCATCATGCTCTCACGTGGAGCTCTGTCAGGATTTCCAGCACTTTGTGACTTATCTTAATTCAATTAAATTCAGCGAGCACTTATGTGCCTAATATGGACAAGGCACTCTCTAATCAGAAACACATTTTTATTACAGCTTGTAAAGAAATGAATTTATTATAACTTGCTTATGACAATGATTCATTAGTTAATATTACCCATGATGTGCTGTTCTGTGTAAAATTGGTCTCAGTCCTTTAAAAAACAAAAGTTTTATTATAAAATTTAACTAAAACCATCAGAGGCAGTTACCATGCATCAAAAGGAGCCAGCTAAATTGAAGGGGGAACCAAAGGGCATTTGATTGAAAGTGCTGAGCAAAGCCAGTTCCATCTCTGTCCGTCCTACCCACCTCTCGATGCCCTGCCTCCCCTCTCCCTGTGGTTCTCGGTAATGGCCCATGGCGTGCTCACAGTCTGCCACCCCTGGGGGTCACACATCCGGTTTCACATTCTTATCTGTCTACTCCCAGCACCCTGGCTTCTAACTATTTACAATTTACCCCTTGAAACTCTTTCTCTATTGCCAAAAAATAAAAATAGAAATAATCCCCTACACTCTTAACCGTTTCCCTTACTACTTCCTTTACTTCCTGGCTTTAACTGGAATTTGCTTTCCCCCAGAGGACTCTGTGTCCCTTCAGCCCTCTCAAGTGGGGGCAACTCATTCTTGCACACATGCTCTATGTGATGGCCAGAGGTCATTTCTTCCGTCTGCAAAGCACTGCTCTTTCACATTCTTCAAAATCCCTCCCTTTTAAAAAATTCGTACCAATCCCTTTCCCATCCTTATTAGTTTCTTATTGCTGTTGCAAAGAGTTACCACAAACTTAGTGGCTTAAAACAACACACATGTATTACCTTACAGTTTGGGGATCAGAAATCCAAAATGGGTTTCACTGGGCTAAATCAAAGTGGCAGCAGGAGTGTAATCCTTCTAGAGGCTCTAGAAGAGAATCCGTTCCTTGCCTTTTCTAGCTGCTAGTGGAAAAGCTTACATTCCTTGGCTAGTGACTCCTTTCTCCAACTTCTAAGCCAGCAATCGCAGCATTCTGACTTCCGCTTCCGTCCTAACATCTACTTCTTTGACTCTTTTGTCTCCCTCTCCCATCACTTATGAACCCTTGTGATGACACTACTCCTACCCAGGTATTCCAGGAAAGTCCTCCCATCTCAAAATCCTTAATTTAATCACATTTGCAAAATCCCTTTTGCCATAAGGCAATATATCCACAGGTTCTGGGGATTAGGACATGGACATCTTTGAGAGGCCATTATACTGTGTGATGGTTAGGTTCATGTGTCAACCTGGTCAGGTAATGGTGCCCAGTTGTTTGGTTAAGGAAGCACTGGTCTCATTGTTACTGTGAGGATATTTCGTGAACTTTAGTAAGTTGATTGTATCTATGACTGATTACATCTACAATCAACTGAGGAGAGTGCCTTCAACAATGAGAGACATTTCATCGAATCAGTTGAAGTCTTTAAAAGAAGAGGTGATGATTACAGTAGTCAAAAGAGAGAATTTCCTTCTCTACTTCAGCCAGCCAGCTTTTCCTGGGGAATTAATCGGAAACCTTCATTGGAGATCCCAGCTTGCAGCGTGTCCTATGGAATTTGGACTTGTGCATCCCCACAGTCATGTAAGACAATTATATAAAATCTCATAATATTTATATCTCCTGTTGGTTCTGTTTCCCAAGGGAACCCTGACTAATACATATTGCTTACCACCCTACCCCTCTCTACATTCCTATACCCCTATAGTTCCCATCTCCAGAGAGCCCAGCCATTCCTTTTGTATTGGGGTTCTCTGGTGTAGAGATCCCTGTCTTTGATCTTTCCATTGTCCTCAACAATGTCTAGCTTTCTCTCTTGATTCCTTGCCTTGCTGACACCATGATTTTGGACTTCTCCTAACCTCAAAACCGTGAGCCAATTAATTCCCATTGTTTAAGCCAACCCATTGTATGGTATTTGTTTCAGCAGCCAGGAAACTAATACAGGTGCCTTCTGACCTGGCTGCATGGCTTCTATATTAAACTACAGCATTATTTTCTCCCCCACGTTTTCCCATCTACCCCTGGCCCTGCCATTCCACTGAGACTGCCCTCAGGAAGTATAACCATGGTCTTCTAATTGTCCAATTTGGGCTTATTTTCAGAGCTTATCCCTATTGGCCATGTTATCTTTTAATGGTTTTGAGTATTTCCTGCCCCCATCTGGCTTCTGAGACACTACTTTTCCTTGGTTCTCTGTCAATTTTTAAAAATACTCTGTTTTCCTGCACAGATCACTTTTGCTTCCCTTTTAAATACATATCCCCATGGTAAAGGGAAGAGAGCATGGCACTAGGGTCAGGCCACTGGGTTCAAATCCATTTTTGTTAGCTACATGAATTTGGGCAAATGACTTAATCTCTTTAAGCCTCAGATTAGTCATCTGAAAAAAAAAAACACACAAAGAAAGCAATAGTATCTTCTAAAAACAATTGCTGTCAGCATTAAACAAGATAACCCACATAAAATGTAATGCTTCGTATATGGTACTCACTCAGTAAATGTCAGCTGTTTTTTCTCAGTCACATCCATGACTTCAATTACCCTATGAAATAATCAAATGGCTATTTATAACTTCAAGCTCTCTCCTAAGCTCCACATTGGTACTTTAACTCCCTGCTGATATCTCCTACAGGTCCCTCAAACTGAGCATGTCTAAAACTGAACTCATCAACACACTTCCACCTACCATGCCCCATCCTCACCAAACATTTTCACACTAGTTTTCACCTATTATTCCCTAATGGTTAATAGTGCTACAATTCACCCTGTTGTCCAAGCCAGAAAATTAGGAATAATTGTTACATCTTGCCCCTTCCATATTTACCCCTCTTGCTGGCCACCAAATCTTGAATTTGCTTTCAAATTCCCTCCCTCTTCAATCCCCCTTCCATGGCCTTTAGTTCAGGCCCCCACTGGACTCTTTCCCATTCTAATTTATCTTCTATGATGCTATCAGAATTTTATCTTTTTTTAAAAAAAAATCTGATGACATCTCTCCTCTGCTTACTGGTTGCTGCACGATCAACTCCAGGCCTTTCACATTCTGGTTACAACTTGCCTCCTCTCTCCCTCCCCAAAGGTTCCAACGCTACCTACCTCTGGCACTAAGGCTTTGATAAATGCCTCACTGTCTCTTGGCAGGTCCTGCCCTCCTCTAAGCCTCCTGTTCCCTCAGCCTAGAATGCCTCTTCTCTTCTGCCAAACTCCTCCTTAGCCTCGGCACTTAGCTCAAATGTCCCTCCTCTGTGACATTTCCTCTGGATCCGAATGCTAATGATTTCTTATCCTGTGCTGTCATGCAGTGTAGACACTATCTGCGTGCCTGCCTCCTTCACTTGACTGTGAGCTCCTTGAAAGCAAGCACGTGACTGCTTCCACAGTTTTCCTAGCATACTGTCAGAGGGGGAACAGAGAAAAGGCAGGCACTTAGAAGGTAGCTAGCAGCAGCTACCATTTATTGAGCAATTGCCATGTTCTAGGCATTGTGCTTAGCCTTCTACATTGATTTTCTGATTCAGTCTACTTTATACTCACTCCTTGTTCTATCTTCTTCTGTAACATTTGCCTGGTGAAACTCCATCCCTGGTTAAATCTAACTCACTCTCTCAAGTGCTTGCACTGGAGTAGCCAGAAATAGGTGAAGAAAAACACAACCATGTCAATTAGTCTCACTTTTAATTTAGGATCACACCCTAAGTGAGCCTTCAGCTAATATATGCAAACCTAACGCATATTCCCAGTCATCCATCCACTTCCGGAAAAAGACGATTTCACACCTTCTCCTCTGTCCTCATCTCCCCAACATGCCGTCTTCTCTCCTTATTCTCAGCTCAAGGCCATATGGCCAGCAATCCCACTTTTAGGTATACACCCCAAAGAATTGAAAGCAGGGTCTCAAAAAGATGTTTGCACACCGATGTTCATAGTGGCATTATTCACAATTGCCAAAGATGGAAGCAACCCAACTGTTCATCCACTGATGAACAGATAAACAGAATGTGGTATACACATACAATGGAATATTATACAGCTGTGAAAAGGAATGAAGTTCTGATACATGCAACAACATGGGTAAACCTTGAAGACGTCATGTTGAGTGAGACAAGCCAGACATAAAAGGAAAAATATTGTATGATCTCATTGATATGAAATACTTAGAATAAAAAAATTCTGAGTCAGAAACTAGAATACAGGCTACCAGGGGCTAGCATGGGTGTAGGAAACGGGGAGATAATGCTTAATTGGTACTGAGTTTCTTTTTGCAGTGGAAAAATTTTAGTAATGGATCGGGATTATGGTAGCACAATATTGTGAATATAATGAACACCATTGAATTATATATTTGAAATTGATTAAAAGGGGAAATTTTAGGCTGTCTTTATTTTACTAGAATTAAATTTTAAAAATACCATAGGACTATTCAATACAGAGAATCCAGTGTAAACTATGAGCTATAGTTAATAGTATAATTATAATATTGTTTCATCAGTTGTAGCAAAGGAACCATACTAATGCAAAGTGTTAATACTAGGAAAACAGTGTGGCCTGGTAAGTATATCGGAACTCTGTATTTTCTGCATGATTTTTCTGTAAATCTACAACTTCTCTAATAAAAAAATAATTAATTTAAAAAACATATGCACAGGAAAAACAAGCTGATATATATAAACCAATAAGGTGCTCCTGAGGGAAAAGGCAGATAGCCAGCACATGACCCATGACATGTGGGTTAGAGAAGTATCACTCTGCATCTTATGGGATGTTAGGCTACATAAAGAATTGCCTAAAACTTGTAGGTAGACAGAGAAGATGGCCAAGTAATTAAATACAGGAATCATGATGTCTAATGATTGCTTGCAGCTTGGCAAAATATCATCTCGCTGTATGAACCACCCATTGAGGAGAGCTTACATAAATGGAATTCAGTGTCACAAGTAAATTAAAATTTAGAGCCAAGCTAATTTGACACATATTTAATAATATGCATCATTATGGTGGTGCTTGAAAATTAAGAATAAATGGGAAGTGGTTCACTGATGTGATTTTAATTAGCACCTTACACAGTCTAATCAAGAATGTCTAGGTTCAGTTGTGAAGGAAGTGAGGCGAGACCTCGCCAAGCAGTCTCCTGGGCTGGGACCTTTCTGAAAGACTTTGAATTCCAGGACCCTGGTATCCACAATAATAGGCTGTTTCCTTGGTCCAGTGAGGACACCCTGGGCCTGTTTTCCAGGGGACTCTGGACAGTGCAGACACTGGTATTGGGGCTTTACCTGGCTGTTCTATGTGGAATGCTTCCACCCCACTTCCATGTCAGAGCAAGTCCTTCTCAACCTTCAGATTTCAGCTCAGGTATCATCTAGATGCATTGACTCATGTAATCTTCATGACAGCCATGCGTAAAGGAAGACGTCCTACAATTCAGAAACAGAACAGAACTTCTAACACATATACCCTTATTATTATTTTTTTCTGCCTTAAACAACTGCCTCTGGTTCTCACATCATGCTGGGGGCTTGGTGAGCAGTAGGAGGGTCTGAGATTCAGGGGCCGAAGAAGAAGTCTAAACTTGGATGTGGAGTGTGTTGTCTGGAGATTTAGGTGACAGGAGTTGGCCCAGGATGGCAGTCTGCTGATTGGAGAGATCCAGGTCCAGAGGAAGTTCTGACAGGTGGACAGAACAGTGCTGCAGAGTCTGGGAGATTTGCATCAAGTGTAGGCCTAGGCAGGCTGGGTCCAAAAGGCCTCCCCCAGGACTCTGGGTTAGGACACCAGCCCCAGGGAAGGTGGGGAAGAAAGCAGTCTAGGTCCAGTCTTAGAGGAACTGAGTTTTTAAGTTAGAAACCAAGTATGGAATTAGGGTACAAGGTCAGTGCAGCATCTCAAGCAAGACCAATCAGATGCTACCAACTTGGTCTGAAAACTTTGTCAGGTGAAATGAGCTCCTGTGCTTGGGACAGAGTTAAGGCCGGCCCTGTGTGAGAATTGTAGTACAGCAAAGTGAATCAATCGCTGCAACTACATTTTGTTTATCCAACTCCTTGTCATGTCATTGTGATGAAGGATAAAAAGATTTCCATTATCACAGAGATACAGTAAATTTGTTTAATCTTCCGTTCATTCCCTTTTTCTTTTATCTAGCTCTTGCACTAAGCTTAATAATTTACTATGGGAGAGGTACTTGATACTCAACACTCAAGAAATAAGGCACTCAAGATATTGAGTTTATCTTGGCAGTAT
Organism: Cabassous unicinctus; assembly: GCA_029593785.1. Taxonomy (NCBI): domain Eukaryota; kingdom Metazoa; phylum Chordata; class Mammalia; order Cingulata; family Chlamyphoridae; genus Cabassous; species Cabassous unicinctus. The sequence continues at coordinate 10,073 of JAQZBX010064091.1, forward strand.
TTGTGCTTCTTCTCTGCAATCACCCCTTTGAGTTTTGCATTCAATACGGTGCATTCAGTATCTTAGAGGACACCATAATTGTAGAAATTCCTAAGAATCAGTAAAATTGTGAGTATTTGTACTAACCTCAAATGGTTTAACCTACTTCATCCCTTTCAATGTTCTGATTGCTCGGAGGAGAAAGCATTAATTGAGTGCTAATATTATCTTTAACATCTGCTAATCTGATTTTTTTTTCTATCTGACTGTGTCATCTTTTTGGTGCATCGCTTCCCCGGACCCTGCTCCTCTCTGTGCCGCACAGGTCTGGGACGCCTTTTTTCTTTTTCTTTTTCTTTTTCTTTTTACCAGGATGTCTCAAGGATCGAACCCAGGTCCTCCATGTGGTAAACGGGGCCTCAATTGCTTGAGCCACAGCCGCTTCCCTGCTAATCTGATCTTCAGTAAGAGGAGGGTAGCCTAGGCTTGGGACAGTCTGCAAGTAACCTGAAGAAGCAAAGACCAGGGCTAGATCCAGGAGGGATTTCTGTACAAATAATAAGCAGCTTTTGCAACAAGCATTTAACTCAAATCTAGTTTTTGCATGGACCACACTCAACCAAAGAAAATCAATGTAATTACAGTTCACTTTGAGTGAGACATCTTGACTGTAAAAAGCTTTCCCATGGCAGTTGGAATGTTGGCACCAACAAGGCAGAGTCAGATAATAATGGGGTAACAACCTTAACCTGAAACTCTATTTTTCATTTAATTCTTTGGTACTGGCCAGATGGGACTCTTAAGGGTTTTTGAGAGGTCAGAACCTCTGGGTTTCCTAACTCCAAACACCCACTCTTGTGAAACTTTTTTTCATTAAAACACTTCTTAAATGAAACACATTTTTTTCTTAAGCAAGAGTCAATGGCCTCTTTGGATCAGAATTCTTCATTGCAGACAAAAAGCCCCAGTGGTTCTTAGTAGAATGAAGATAAAAGAATGAAAGGGAGTAAAAAGGTGAGAGAAGAACAGAAGATGAGAAGGAGGACAGGTTAAAGGGAGGACAATGACAACAGGACCATTTGCTAGCACTTGTGTCTAGATTATATAGCTCTGCTCTGAAATGCTCAAAGTCCATGAAAAACACCAGCATCCATGAACATGCTAACCCAGATCCTCAGATATATGAGGAAATGTCGCAATGGGCCAGTGAAAGCATCACCAAACAACTCCGTAACTTAGCACATTGCTGCCATCCAAGACCTTGCAATCACCTTGGGGTCCTCACTTAGCTTTCTCCAGCTTGTCAATTTTTTGTCCATGTTGACTCAGAGTAAAGCCATTGCTTTTTTTTTTAATAGACATTCCTTTTTATTGCATTTATTTCCTCTTTGCTACACTTAGCTTTCTGATACATCATTGATTTAGTTGAGTAGTTTTCATTTTATAATGGGCAAAAGAATCATTGGGAAGGGGGGGGTGCTTGTTTAAAAACTTAGATCCTGGAAGACTGTCTGGACTGGAACCGAGAAATCTGCAATTTGCATGAACCTTAGGTGATTTGGATATAAATGCATGGTTTAGACCAGTGTTTTTCAGTCTGTAACTTGGAACCCATTCATAGGTTATGAAATCACTTTTGTGGATCATGATCAGTATTTAAAAATCAAAGAAAGAAAGAAAACAGACTAGAAGAGAAAATATTAGACTGCATTTATCTTGATAAGAGTATCATTTCATGAACTTTTGATTCTCTTATACGTTGTGTACATGAAAATGCACCTTGCAGACCTCCAGCTTCAGGGAGCACAATTGGACAAATGCCCCAGCTGATGTGCATAACCACATTTGCAAGGAGACCACATTTTCATTGGATGCTCCCAGCCAATACTTAAGTATGGTAGAGATAACAAAGCAGGTCCATTCCTCTGATAGTCAGCTTTGGCTCACAAAGTCCCCAATATCCTTCCTGAAACTTCCTTAGACTGCACAGCAGTCTAGGGCTCTTCTACCCCACCACTACTCTTTCTCCCCTTCACTCGGGTCAGACTTGCACCCCAGCCTTACCAGCTTCTTTACCATTTTTTTCCTCACACAAACATTTCCACTAATAAAATCCCTGCCTCTTTAACCCTGTTTTGCCATCTGTTTTTCAGAGGACCAGGACTAATGTGTATGTGAGTTTGTGTGTTGGAATGTGATATAAAATATATGTTGTGACAATCTGAAGTTCTTTTGTGAATCCCAGAAAAGATTATGTTTTTTAAACTAATCCATTCCTGTGGGTATGAAAACCTTTGATTACTTTAGATTCAATTAAGGGCCCTCTTATATAGATCACTTGATTAGATCACTTTTGATTGGACTATTCAGTGAGCATAACCCAGGTTGAGTCTCTGCCCTCTTCCTGGAGACTTATATAAATGGAGACACATAGAGAGACAGACACAGAGACAGGAAGCCACCATTTGATCCTGCCTTGTGAGAGAGGACTTGAGGACCACTCACAGCCAAAGCTAAAGCATGAAGCCCCCCAGAGGCTGGGCCCACGGAGCAGCTCAAGGCTGAAGAGACAAGCCATCTGCCTGATCACCCACAGCTGAGCTCGAGTAGAAAGTAGAGGAAGACTGGCAGACTCACCATCTTGCCTCGCCATGTGACAGGACACCAGGATCATCAGTAGCTGACCTTAGTGAGAAAGCATCCCTGATGATGCCTTGATTTGGACATTTTTGCAGCCTCGGAACTATAAGCTTTTACCCCAAATAAATCCACTTTATAAAAGTCAACCCATTTCTGGTCTTTTTACATTGGCAGCTGTTGGCAAACTAATACATATATCTTACTGTGGGTCACATCTAAAAAGATTGGGAAAAAATGATTAAGACAGTAGCTAAGAATGTATATCAGCTTCTTTCTCAGTTTCTTTACCTACTTCTGAGGAGCTGATGAAAGTTAACATTTTGTTTAAGTTTTGATACTTGATTTATTTTAAGAAACCAGGATATGAAGTGTGATCATTAATAATAGCAAAGTATAGGCCAAACAATATCAGGAAATGATGGCCTAAGAAAAGGTCAAAATGATGACTATTTCCGGTAGCTGTACAAGGAGGCAAATGTCTATTTTTGGTATGATTAAACCTAAGTTAAAAGGAAAGAACAATGTAGAGTTTATGAAACTGTATCTCTGTTAGAACAGAAAACTGTTTTTTAGGAATGAACCAAGGAATACAGGAGGAGATATTCTTGTTCAATTCTGAAGCAGCCCCAGGCTTGCCATAAAGCCCTGAGTGTAGTAACAGGTGGCAATAAAGTTGCTGAACGAATAAAGAGAAGAGACCAACCTGAGTTCCTGAGGGAGGGATTCCCAAGGAGCTGGGCTTAGGAGCGTTTAGGGATAGAATGGGTTCTTGACCTTATGTTGTCAGTCATTTGCCAAGGAGCACAGATGCTCTTACTTATGGTCCTCCACCCACTCAACACAACATATGGACACCACTTTATTTTTTTAAGCTAACATTTAAGTGTTTAACATGAGTTCAGCATTGCTCTAAGCACCTTACATTACTACCTTTGATCCTTTCTACAGCCCTGTGAGGTAAGTAAATTTTATAGATGGTGTGGTGGCTTGGGGTTATGTACCCCGAAAAAGCATATTCTTAACCTTTAATCCATTTCTTTGAGTGTGAACACACTGTAATGGTTTTTTATATGTCTGTTAGGTCTAACTCATTTATCATATTGTTCAAGTTCTGATTCCTTATTGATCTTCTGTCCAGTTGTTCTATCTAGTGATGTGGGTTGTATGTTGAAGTCTCAAGCTATTGTTGTAGAGATGTCTATTTCTCCCTTCGGTTTTGTCAGAGTTTGCCTCATGTATTTTGGGGCACCCTGGTTAGGTGCGTAGATATTTATGACTGTTATTTCTTCCTGGTGGATTGTCCCTTTTATTAATATAAAATGGCCTTCTGTATCCTTGTAACTTTTTTGCATTTAAAGCAAAAAAGTTTTGTCTGATATTAGGATAGCTACCTCTGCTCTTTTTTGGTTGCTGTTTGCGTGGAGTATCTTTTTCCAATCTTTCACTTTCAGTTGGTTTGTATCCCTGGGTCTAAGGTGAGTTTCTTGTAGGCAGCATATGGATAGCTCATGTTTTCTTTTATCCATTCTGTCATCATTTATCTTTTTATTGGGGAGTTTATTCCATTCACATTCAATGATATTACTGTAAAAGCATTATTTACTTCCACCATTTTATTCTTTGGTTTTCATATGTCATATCTTATTTTCACTTGTGTTTTTACTCTTTTGGTTTTCCTTTCTGCTATTCTTGCCTTCTACACTCTCCTTCAAGCCTCTCTCTCCTGTCTTTTTCTTTCAGGCTATAAGGATCCCTTTAATACTTCCTAAAAAGAATTCCTTTTTATGAACTCTCTTAGTTTCTGTTTATTTGTTAATATTTTAAACTCACCTTCATATTTGAAGGACAATTTTGCTGGATAAAGACTTCTTGGCTGGCAATTTTTCTCTTTCAGTATCCTACTTATATCATACCGTTGTCTTCTTGCCTCCATGGTTTTTTGTTTTTTTTTAAAGATTTATTTATTTTTATTTATTTATCGCCCCCTTGCTGCTTGTGTTTGCTGTGTCCATTTGCTGTGTGTTTTTTCTGTGTCTGCTTATCTCCCCCTTGCTGTGTGGTCTTGCTGCATCAGCCCACCACGCCACGCGGCTCTCCTCTGCAAGTCGGGTATCCTTGATCCCTCCTTGACCAGCCACGGACCTTGTCTCGTAGTCGGTCTTGACGAGAGCTAAGCACCTCCGTTGGCTCTCCTCTGCAAGTCGGGTATCCTTGATCCCTCCTTGACCAGCCACGGACCTTGTCTCGTAGTCGGTCTTGACGAGAGCTAAGCACCTCCGTTGATGGCCGCCACATCGGAGGCCCTGGGTTCGCTTCCCGGGGCCTCCTTGTGAGGGCAGGCCTGCCCGCGTGGCGTGGTCCACGCAGACCCCCTCTTATCGCCTTTAAGAATCTACCACCTACCACCAGGTCTTGAAGATATTTTCCTACATTTTCTTCTAGAAGCTTTATGGTTCTTGCTTTTATATTTAGGTTTTCTATCCATTTTGAGTTAATTTTTATATAAGGTGTGAGATAGTGGTCCTCTTTCCTTCTTTTGGCTATGAATACCCAGTTCTCTCAGCACCATTTGTTGAATGGACTGTTCTGCCTGAGCTGAGTGGGTTTGACAGGCTAGTCAAAAATCACGTGACCATAGATGTGAGAGTCTGTTTCTGAACCACCAGTTTGGTTCCAATGATCCATGTGTCTGTCTTTATGCCAGTACCATGCTGTTTTTACCACTGTAGCTAGGTAATATGATTTAAAGTCTGGAAGTGAGATTCCTCCAACTTCATTTTTCCTTTTTAAGATGTTTCTGGCTATTCAGGACCTCTTACCCTTCCAAATAAATTTGATAATCGTGATTTCCATTTATTTTTAAAATGCTGGTGGAATTTTTATTGGGATTGCATTGAATCTGTATATCAATTTGAGTAGAATTGTCATCTTAATGATGTTTAGTCTTCCAATCCGTGAGCATGTAATGTTCTTCCAATTATTTAGGAATTTTAAAATTTCTTTTAACAATGAATTGTAATTTTTTGAATACAAGTGCTTTACATTGTTGGTTAAGTTTATTCCTGAATATTTGGGTTTTATCTGTCATAGTTTATTTTCACCACTCTTTTGATACTTTTAGTTACTTTTATTGATATTATCTTCATTTCTAGACTCTTTTCTAGGCCTCTCTCTCCTGTCTTTTCTTTTCAGGCTGTAGCACATGCTTTAGTATTTCCTGCAAAGCAGATCTCTTGGTTACAAAATCTCTTAGTTTCTGTTTATCTGTGAATATTCTAAACTCACCCTCATTTTTGAAAGACAGTCTTGTTGGATATAAGACTCTTGGCTGGAACTTTTCCTATTGCAGTGTCTTAAATATATCATACCACTGTCTTCTTGCCTCCATGGTTTCTGATGAGAAACTGGCACTTAATCTTATTGGTTATCCTTTATATGTTATTCATTGCTTTTCTCTTGCTGCTCTCAGAAGTCTCTCTTTGTCTTTGGCATTTGACATTCTGCTTAGTATGTGCCTCAGAGTTGGTCTATTCAGATTTATTCAGATGGGAGTACATTACGCTCCTTGGATATAAGTATCTATGTCCTTCAATAGGGTTGGGAAATTTTCTATCATTATTTCTTCAAATATTCCTTCTGCCCCCTTTCCCTTCTCTTCTCCTTCTGGGACACCCATGACACATATGTTTGCACATCTCTTGCTGTCATTTAGTTCCCTGAGACCTTGCTCAATTTTTCCAATCTTTTCTTCCTCTGTTCTTTTGTATGTTCACTTTCAGAGGCCATTTCTTTCAAGCTCACCAATCCTTTCTTCTGCTTCATCAGATCTGCTACTATATGATTCCAGTGTATTTTTACTTTCAGTTAT
>JAQZBX010064092.1:0-16559 GCA_029593785.1 Cabassous unicinctus
TTTTGACTAGCCTGTCAAATCCACCCAGCTTGGGCAGAACAGTACATTCAACAAATGGTGCTGAGAAAATTGTATATCCATAGCAAAAGAAGGAAAGAGGACCACTGTCTCACACCTATAGAAAAATTAACTCAAAATGAATGAAAAACCTAAATATAAAAGCTAGAACCATAAAGCTTCTAGAAGAAAATGTAGGAAAATATCTTCAGGAATGGTGGTAGGTGGTGGATTCTTAAAAGTGATAAGAGAAGTATTGAGAAGGACTACTGATATTTAATGTATGTAGAAGTTTTAATTAGCCTTACTGTAAAAGTGTGGAAAAGTAAAGAGTTGATGGTAACACATGATAGTGAGTAACACCTGGTTTATAAATGGGGTTGTAGCTGAAAATGGTAGTCTAGGGATGTAAATGCCAATTGACATAAATCTATAGAATAATCTAGAAACTGAATAGAACAGTAAATCCAGGGGTGGATGAAAATAATGGTTGATTTTAGTGATTCAAGATTGTCTGTTGTGAGCTAGAGCAGATGATATCACTATTGCAGGATGGTGGGAATGTGGAGAATCGTGGGAAAAATATAACCAGAGTGATCTATGCATTGTGGTTAACAGAAATAATGTAATATTTTTGCATCTATGCAAAATATTTACTGTGTTGATAATGGGGGAGTATGGAAAATGTGTGTCAAATGTACACTGTGGACTTGGTAATAATTGGATGATATTATCTCATAATCTGTAACAAATATTCCACCATATGTGTTGATAGAGGGGTGTTGTTTGGGAATTCTGCACATGTGCATGATTGTTTTGTAAACTTACAACTTCTGTCATAAAAATATATTTGAAAAATAATGATAGGGTGGGTTTGGGGAAAAACCCTTTTTGGGGAAAAATACACCAAATGTAAGATAAGGAATGTAATTAGTAGTAAGATTTTGACAATATTCTTTCATAATTTGTAACAAATGTCTCAAGACAATGCAAGGTGTTGGTGGAGGGTTGATGTATGTGACCCCTGCATTATGCTATAAATGTTTGTTTTGTAAGTTCACAACCTTTACGATATGCTTACTCTTTATGTATTTTCATGTACGAGTGAAATACTTTAATGAAATAAAAAAATGGGCAAGCGACCTGAAAAGACACTTCTCCAAGGAAGAAATACAAATGGCTAAAATGCACATGAAAATATTCTCAACATCACTAGGTATTAGGGAAATGCAAATCAAAACTACAATGAGATACCATTTTACACCCATTAGAATGGCAGCTATTAAAAAATCAGAGAACTATAAGTGTTGGAGAGGATTTGGAGGAATGGGAACCCTCATCCACTGCTGGTGGGAATGTAGAATGGTCCAGCCACCGTGGAGGACAGTTTGGTGGTTCCTCAAAAAACTTACTGTAGAACTGCCATATGATCCAGCAATTCCACTGCTGGGTATATACCCAGAAGAATTGAAAGCAAAGGCACAAACAGATATATGCACACCAATGTTCATAGTGGCATTATTCACTATTGCCAAAAGTTGGAAATAAACCCAAATGTCCATAAACAGATGAATGGATAAACAAAATGTGGTACATACATACAATGGAATATTACTCAGGTGTAAGGAAGAATACAGTGCTAACACATGGGATAACATGTATAAATCTTGAGGACCTTTTGTTGAGTGAAGCAAGCCAGGCATTGAAGGATGAACAGTACATGACCTCACTGATATGAATTAAGCAAATTGAGCAGATGCAGAGAACTATTTTCTGGAAGATAGGTTTACAGGAAAGAGAGAAGAAGGTTATGAGCTAAAACCCATATGGATGTAATCCATGGTTAAGGTGAAAGTGTTTTGTTGCATGTTGAAAGGACATGACAGGAGTGAAGTGATATTATTGGGTTGGGTGGTGCAGGTTTGACAGGTGGGTAGAGGGTTGGGAGGTCCAGGGAACTTGGTGGAAGGTTCAGAGAGAAACCAGGTGAACACAGGGGATTTGCAGGTATGTGGTTGAAAGTACAAAGTTGGGAATGCTCTTATGGCAATATGGATGGGGGAGCATTCAGAAGAGGGCACACCTGGAGCAGGAGTCTAGGGAGTGTGTGAGTAATCATTTTATCATAATGTGATGTATCTGGGTGGAGACCCACATAATGAGTGGGAAGGAGTTGTATTCCCAGCTTCGGGAGGACTGAGTTGTTCACAAATAAAGATGCGGGAGTCTTTTGAGAGCATTGGTGGTTCCTAATAGGACCTCAAGTTATCATGACCTCAGTGTTCCTGCATGTAACTATGAATCTTGTCATCCAAGGAGTGAAGCCAGGGGGTCGCCACATACCCCAATGGGAGGGGAAGGCAGGAATAGAATAGATTGAACAAGGGGTGTTTAGAAGGCAATTTTTTTTTTAAAGTATATGGACTAAAAAGTAAACCATAATGTATACCATTGACTTTATTTAGTAGGTATGTTTCACTATTTGTATATCATTTTAAAAAAAGGTAATATACACATAAAAAAGGAATGGGAAGGAAGAAAAGGGGATGATGTTGGGTATATGACAGTCCCCTGTATTCTGTATGTGACTTTACTGTGACCTAAAACTTCTTTGAAAACAAAATGAAAACTATTAAGACACTAGGGAATAAATGGAAGAAAATGCCACTGTACAGACAGGATACCAGATATTAGTGATGAAAAGCAAAATGTCAAAAAAATTTTTAATATTTTTCATTATTTTTTAATATGTTAATCTTTTAAGTTTATTTTATATTTAGTTTTTTTTAAAAAAATTTTTTGTGTTTTATTTCTCATATTTAAACTTATCATTATTATTTCATTTTCCTATTAATTATATTAATTGTATTTGGCTATTTTATTGGCTTCATTTTTGAAGAAGCTTTGGATCACAGAAGGGTTACAACTTGGACAGGGGAGAATCATTGGTGTGGGGTATCAGTGATGGGGGATACATGGGAGGAAGTTCACCTGTACATACATATAAGGTATATAAAAATGTTCCCAGGACATTGTCACAGTGGTTGGAGACTCACACAATAACCGAGAGAATATTGAATTCCCATCCTGGAGAGCTCTGCCACATTCTCTAATGAACCAACAATAGTCTCCAAAGAGCAAGGGCAATAACTGGTGAAGGAGAATGATCCACCGATGGACCCTTTATATTGAATACTATGCTTATGAGCCTTTGCTCTTGAAATAGAAATTTAGGCTATTGTTGTGGGGGGGACCTAAGAGTTGCCTCCTGAGAGCCTCATTGTTGCTCAAATGTGGCCTCTTTCTAAGCCAAACTCAGCATATAAATGCATTACCTTCCCCCCAGAGTGAAACATGACTCCCAGGCATGAGCCTCCCTGGCTCTGAGGGATTAATACCAAGCACCAACTAGCAATGCAACTGGAAAAAGACCTCAAATAAAAGGGGGAAAAGGTAAAGACAAATGAGTGTATATGGCTAAGAGACTTCAAAGTGAGTCAGCAGGTTATCCCAGAGGTAATGCTTATGCATATCTCAACAGGATGTCATAGACTACCAAAGTGGATACTACTCCAAATAGTCGGGCTCCTGAGGGATTGAAGACACCCAGGTCCTATGGTCAGGGCAGATAGCTCTGGAGTTTGGTGCCTTGCCAGTGAGCCCTACTTTTGAGTTTGTGCTCCTAAGAGTTACAGAGTTGGACTTAATTATGTCTTCCCTACACATGGCTCATCTGTCCCTATTATTTAAACCTATACTTGGTGCTGGAGTTTGTAGGTGTACATCCAAGAGACTCAAGTCTTTGGGCTTTCCATGTGCCACTTGGACCTGGAAACTCAGTGGTGTTGCAACACCTGCTCTACAACTCATTGGACTCACTCAGGACAATGAACAGGGAGATGATGTTGGAAAATGGCCATCCCAAAGAACAGAGAGAGTCTGAAACTGCAAGCGAGATAGTCCCATCCATCTTCCCAATAGGATATAAGCCCCCTCTCAGTTAGTGGTGGAGTAGACATCATCATTGCAGAATCCTCAGAATTGGGGTAAGAACTATTAACTAGAGTGGTCTTACTGGTATTCTGCTATAGACATATTGTGATTCTAGCAATGAAAGAAAATACAACATTGATGTGGAGCCCGTGGCCAGTGGAGGCTCTGGGGGCAGGGAGAGGGAAATACGTTTGTTATATTGTGTCTTTTTCAGGACTTGGGAATTGTCCTGAATGACACTGCAATGACAGTTGTAGACCATTTTACATTATCACATAACATGCAGAACTCTATGGGAGACAGTGTAGACTACAATGTGAACTATAGTCCATGCTTAATGGCAAAGCCTCAGGATGCGTTTAACAATTGCAATGAATGCGCTACACTAATGAAGGATGTTTATGTGGGAGTTTGTGGGAAGTGTGGGGAGTGGGGAATATGGGAATCCCTATATTTTTTGTGTAACATTTATGTAATCTAAGTATCTATTTAAAATTTTTAAAAAATTATTATTTAAAAAAAAGAAAAAAATGTTATTGACGTTAGTAATGATTTTTCCAGAAATCTGGGGATTTCTGTAAATTTAACTTCTAAGGAGAAATTCTGGAGTCTTTAGACAAGAATCTATACAGGTGGAGATAATTATTGTCAGGTTTCCAGAGACATTTACTACATAATTTATAAATCAAAAGATAAAAATCATCTCCTAATGTCCTAGGTTGTCTTATAGGCCTAATAGTACAAACTCTGTAATCACTGTGTGGTTTCTCATGCTTTTTTTTTCTTTCTCTTTCAGCAAATCTTAGGGTGAAAAATGAAACACAAAGAATAAGGGGATGGTAAGGAATTGGAGATTTGAATGTTGGTATTAACAATACCATTGAAATGAAGTAATGACCTGTTTATCCTTTATGCATTTTCCTATCTCTCACTCCTATTAGAGAAGCATAGAAAATGCAGGAAAATACCCTTCTTGTTTAACACAATATTTTATTAAGTCCTAATTTGCATTATATTCCTTTACTTTACCACTCCGTTTTCATACTGCATTGACAGCAAATAATTCTTATGATTCTGTTTCAATTACTGGATGTAATTTATACCTTGAATATTAAAGGCATGATAAAAAATTCACTGTTAAATCTTGCTGATGTTTCCAAGAGTACTGTTTTTATAACTAAGTTTTAGTTTTGAGAAGGAAGGATCATTATACAATAACATAATTAACAGCAGGTATATAACTCTCCCTTGGTGATAACAAAGGTAGCTTTGACTTAGACCAGACCTCCTCCTGGTTAATATCCAAATGGTACTGACCCAGACCCTAAGGGCTCCAAAGGTCCTATTTTTACAAGAGCTTGAAAATCGTTTTAACAGGGAAAAACCTAGTCTATTTAGATCACAGTTTCTCAACCTCAATACTACTAAGATTTTTGACCTAGTAATCATTTATTTGGGGTGGCTGTATTTTCCACAAATGGTGCTTGACAAAAAAATAGCTCCAAATGTATCATAGATACAAATATAAATATAAATCATAAAAATTTTAGAAGAAACATAGGAGAAAATATTTGTGACATTGGGTTAGGCAAAGCAAGATCCATAAAGAAAGATTCATAATAATACAAATATATCAAAATTAAGAAGTTCTGTGCTTCAAAGATATTGTTAAATGAATGAAATAACAAGCATCCGACTGGGAGAAAATATTTGCAAATCACACATCTGGCAAAAGGACTTATATCTATAAAACATCAAAAATGTCAATAATAAAGTATAAAAATGCAAGCAAGTCACATAATATATAGGCATCATTTAAACAGTTTACCAAAAAAGAATAAAAGAATGGTAAATGAATATAAAAAAGATGATCACATCATTATTTATCAGGGAAATGAAATTAAAATCACAATGGGTTTTAACAATATCCCCCTTAAAAGGTTAAAAATAAAAATATAATACAAAACTTAGGCAAAGATGTGGAGCAACTGAAACTACCATAAAATGCAAGTGAGACTATAAAATTTTAAAAACAACTTTGGAAAAAAATTTTGCATATTCTTAAAAAGTTAAAATATATATCTACTATATAATCCAACCATTGCACTTCTAGGTATTTGCCCAAGAGAAAGGACAGCATATGACCACACAAAGACTTGATGTCAAATGTTGATAACAGCTTTATTTGCAATAGTCAAAAGCTGGAAATGACCTAATGCCCCTGAACAATTCAATGGGTAAAGGAGATATGACATGTTGATAAATAAGTACTAGTTAGCAATAAAAGAAAATTAACTCTCTGTACAGTTAATTCATGTGAAAAAATTAAAAAATAAATTGGCTGAGTGAAAGCAGTTCAATTTAAAAAATCTTTATTCCATTCATACAGTATTCTAGAAATTGCTAACTAATATTTAGGAACAGAAAGCAGACAAGTGGTTGCTGAAAGAGAAATCAGGAGATTATAAAGTGGCAAAAGGACACTTATGGTGGTAATGGGTATGTTATCTTGATATGATGATGGTTTTATCTCTTTAATTATTAGGAAATGTGAATGTATTTATACATTTATCAAAGTTTATCACATTGTACATTGTATATATATGGAAGTCATAGTATTCTCTACCTCAGCAAAACTTGAAAAGATGTATTGATTCTAAATGAACTATATTGGAGATTAACATGTATAATAAACGGCATTTCTGTTTATATATCCACATGTGTTGTTTTTTTTTTTTACTTGCTTATGAAATAAATCAACATAGTGCCAATATGGAAATTGAGATACAATGTTTGTTTCTCAAACCAAGCATTTTTCTGTTTCCACTTACATCTCCAAATAGGATAAATACTTTATTTTATTTTTTTAAGACTTATTTATGTATTTATCCCCGCTCCCCTTGGTGTTTTGCATTCATTGTCTGCTCTCTGTATTCTGTATATTCTTCTATGTCTGCTTGTCTTCTCTTTAGGCAGCACCAGGAACTGATCCTGGGACCTTCTGGAGTAGAGAGTGGCTACTCTATCTCTTGCGCCAACTCAGCTCCCTGGTCGGCTGCATCTCTTATTGTCTCTCTTCTGTGTCTCTTTGTGTTGCATCATCTTGCTGTGCCAGCTCTCTGTTCATGCCAGCACTCAGCGTGGGCCAGCACTCTGCATGGGCCAGCTCTCCACTCAGGCCAGCCTGCCGCATGGGCCAGCTTGCTTTTCACCACGAGGGACTGGGAATCTAACCCTGGACCTCCTACATGGTAAACAGGAGTTTAATCACTTGAGCCACATCCGCCTCCCAGGATAAATTACTTTAAATGCTTCTGACCCAAGGATATAATGCACAGACTGCTCTCCTTTGTCAGCACTAGAGTGGGTCTGCATATGCAAATACTGCAGCAAGCATCCAGCCAGGAAAGATATATTTTGTTTACAGGTTTTCTAGCCATTAATTGGCATCAGGGAGTGGGTTGCACTGTGTCTTTCTCCCCTCACTCCTTTGTTCATGATAATAAGGCCAATACTTCCTCCTTTTTGTAAGCTGCATATAAATCCATGTGGTCCTTGTTGTTGGTGACTATCTTTAGATTCTGATACATTATGCATAGTCTTTGGTTCTACAGAGCAATTAATGTGCATCAGAGAATTCTCACTTAGCATCCACATTCATAAGCTATTTTTATTTATTACTAAAATAAACATCCCTATTATTATTGAATGATTCTGAGAATCTTCTCAGACACCTACAAATTTTTTTTTCACTTGATCTACTCCAATCATTCTCATTTCTTTTTCTGTTGATAGCTTCATTTCTAAGCATATCAGGCCCTCAAAACACAGGATTATTGTTTGCATCATGGAAATTATAACCCTAAATGAACCATTTTAATGTTGAATAAAGGTCACACTTTTCAAATTAGTTTCATGATGACTCTGTAGATAATAAGGAAGTCTGCCCAGAGTTTGTGAAGTCACAGAGCAAGCACAAAACACTCTCCTAGGGTGCCATATTCACTTGGGCTTATTAGAATGATCTACTGTACTGAAAAATACCTCTAATATTTTAGTCATTGAAACATAAAATCCTCTGTTTAACAGGTTTTGGCAGCTTTATGCCTATGTGAGGTCAAAAATAAAAGAAAGTTTGTAAAGGAAAACATCACTGACTCTAAAACATTTCAGGTTTTCTATTATAAATTTCAAATTCCAGATGTACTTCTGTAGCTGGATTTCTCTAGGAGTAGGTTCTTGATTATGTTACATAAAAGAATTCAAGAACATGCCAGTTTAATTAGGCCAGTAGTTTATTAAGGAAATGGGAGAAGAGAATAGAAATGAGAGAAAACAACAGATTACAGATCTCCAGGTGTAGTTGCCAACTGCTCTAGGCAGAGAGAGAGAGAGATTTGCTTGTGCAGTTACTTTTTAAACCATTTATTCCTCCCCTTGCCAATGTTTGGGGGAGGAGCCCCAGCTGTTTGCTGTTTTCATTTACTACCCCATCTGTCAGTTCTCATGCAGTTACCCATTGATAAGGCCAGTTGAGAGTATCCAGGGTTTTCCTTTAACCTGGATGAAATCTCATTCCAAATGGAGGATTCTCATGGGGTTTTTCCAGCAGCCTTTTAGTGGGGTCTTTCCCTCAGGGGTTTCCAGGCCAGGTTCCATGGCCACATGTTTCATGGCCATGTTTTTCTGCCAGGTTTCAGATTTGTCTTCCCTTTCCCTAAACTAATCTGCCTCAACTCCTGCCTCAGTGGGTTTACACCCTTATTCTTAAGGGGATGCTAAAGGACAATGGCCATTCTTCTGTAATTGCTTCCTGCTGGTTAGGGACAGTAGGCCCTACCTGACAAGATGTAAAACCCTCTTGCTACTCCATCGTACTTGGGGGAAGATGAGTCTGGCACCATGGGTGGAGCTGAATGAAATCTGCACATGGCTAATAAGGCGTTGATTCTGGAAAAAATAAACTTAATTAGAATTTTGAAGATACATGGTCCCACTAAAACAGCGGTTCTTAACAAGTGGTTCATAAGCTTATATTGAAATTCAAAAAATCATTATTCTTGTGGGGATGTGTTGGTGTGGGTGTGATGTATTTATAAAATAATACACAGTATAATTGGGGACTTAGTAAGTGGTCTGTGGTTTCCACCTAACTGGCAAAGGAATCCATGGAACAAAAAAGGTTAAGAACCTGAAAAGGATGCTCAACCATGAGAGTAGGAAAGCTGCCTTCAAAGGCTGCATCCTCCCAAAGTTGGTCTTCATCTTATAGGTTTCAAATGCTGTTAAGACTATTTCAGAGTGATTTATACAGAGACAGCATTCCTCCCAAAAGTTCTGACATATTCTTCCCTGTGCAGCTGTTAGCATGTTAAGTGCCCTGCAATTTTGCAGCACCACAGCAGCAAGAAAGTCCATTTGCTGTGTTGGAACTTCTAAGGCACAGCTAGTTTCTTCTATGCTGTTAGTTAGGTCAAGAGAGAAATTGTAGTAGACCAGAGGCGTTTGGTATAAACTGCTAAACCCAGTTGTTTATGTTTAAGACAGCTAAGAGGGGGATGAGAAGAGGCATTGCCCTTTTAGTTATTGTATAGGGAGAAATACATGAAATGGAATCAGACACGATTTCTTAAGGGGTGACTGGCTTGCCTTCCCCCTAGCAATGGGTATTTAGGCTAGAGTTAGAGGGAACAGTTGGCTTTGACAGAGACACTATTTAGCTTGCCTTTTGAGGAGGTATTCCAGGCCATCCAATGGCTGGCACTCAGGCATCCCTTCAGGTGTTTCTGGTGGATTGGCAGTTCCTTGGTCAGCTGGCTTCACTCAGGGTAAGTCACCCACCTGGCAATTCCTTTAACTTTAACAGCTGTGGGAGTGATTAGACCCACAGAGTAAGGTCCCTTCTTTTTAGTTCTAATTCAGAGTGAGGCCTGTTTTCCTGCCAGGTTTTGATCTGAACCTGGTTTCCTGGTTCTGGATGAGGAAAGGTTGCCCATAGTCCGTCATGAAGGGATTAGTTGAAGTGGGCCCTTAGCCACCTTGTTTGCTGTTTCCCTTCTGGTGGGAAAATGCTTAGCCCTGTCAGAATGGCATATGGGTCTGCCAGTTCTTTCTCGGGGATAAGGGGACAGGCTCTGGAATAATGGCTAGGTGGGAGATGTGGGTTTGTGCTGTGGCTCATCCTTTACATCTGGCCTGCTTGAGCAGTTTTGGTTAAGTCTCTGGGCAGAATTGAAGAAGGGGACCCTCAGAATCTGATCTTGGGCCCTCTGCCAATAGCAGAGTGGCTGGGTTGAGGGCTTGGCATGCCCTTAATTGCACCTCAGGGGTCTCTAGTAATTGAGCCTTGTTTAAATAGCTGGCTGTCTTTAAGCCATTGGTGGCCCCTGGCCTCAAGCACATCTTTCACCTGGTGTGGGGTGAAGACTGTAAAAGGTTTTCCCCAAGATAATTTGGTGGCTTGCTCAATTAAAAGGCCTGTTGTCCCCACTGCTCTTAGGCAAGGTGGCTGTCTCTGCACTGTTACCCAGAGGTTTGGAAAAATAATCTTCTGGTTGATAAATTTCACCCAGTTTCTCATCTAACAAACCTAGAGCCACTCCCTTCCTCTCAATTAAATTTAGAAAGAAAGGCTTGTTTATATTAGGAATTCTTAAGGCTGGAGGGCTAATTAAAGCCTGTTTTAAGACATGGCAGGCAATTTCCTGATTTCTTCCCCTTTCTAAGGGTTGGTTATCATCCCTTGCAATAGCACCATACAATGGCTGGGCTCTTTCACCAAACCTGGGGATCCACAGTCTATAGTAACCAGCCATTCCTAGGAAAACCCACAGTTGTTTCTTTGTTTGAGGCTGGGGAATACTATTGATAGCTGAAATCTTTCTGGGGAAAAAGACCTTTCCCCTGAAGTGAGAAGAAACCCTAAATAGGAGACTTTATGCTGAGAGATTTGTGCTGAGAAAGGAGACTTTCTGCTGAGAGATTTGAGGATTAAAATGGTTTTGGCATCAGAAACTTCCTTGGTTGGACTTCAAAGCAACAGATCATCCACATATTGTAGGAGGGAGCTGTAAGACAAATGAAGATCAGTTAGGTCCTGAGCTAAAGCATTCCCAAAAATAAGGGGGCTGTCCTGGATCCCTTGTAGCAACACAGTCCATATAAGCTATACTGGAGGTATAAAGTTGGACTTCTGCCATTTAAAGGCAAAAAGGAATTGGGAGTCCATGTGGAGTGGAATGCAGAAAAAGGCATCCTTTAAGATAAGAACAGTAAACCAAGCTGCTGTTAGTAGACTTAAGCCCCAGATTTGCAATATCATACATGTTATCTCTCCATGGGAACAGGCCATAATGCCAATTGTGTTGGTTTGAGTACTCACAGTACTCTGGTAATTGTTGCTCCACTTGGTATGCCTTCACACAGCCAGCATACTGCAGCACAGTTGATCATGAAGAGACGCTAGGAAGAAAAGGCTCCAGTGTTTCACTGCCCTGGTGCATAGTGCCCTTCAGCACTATGAAACAGAGCCAGTCTGGAGGCAATATCCATTGTACATCTGACCATATCGAGCCATCACTGGCTGTTGCAGTAGTCTGAAACTGCAGCATACTCTCCATCCACTTCAGGAGCATAACCAGAGATGTAGTAGATACTTTTATTGTTTTAGTGGTCAGTGACCAAACTAGCCAATAACTCAAATGGACAGGCATCATGTAGGGTATTTGGATTTGGCTTGAATGCACAAGAGAGTTTGATAATACTGAAGTTTATTTCTTTTTATCTTTATACACTTTCTAAACACTTCCAATGCAATGTATAACATATCAAATGAGCTTGACTAGTTTAGTCCTTTGCTTTTTACTTCTATACCTGTACCATGATTATGTTACTTAACAGGTATTTTACTTTATTATTTTATGAAAACTTAAGATTCACAAAGGAATCAAGGATATCTTTCTTTACTACCACTTAAATATGAAGATTGAGGGGACTCTGACAGTTTTCTCGGTTATGAAATTACTTTTTGTTATTAATGTAGGTCTCTAATTAATAATGGTTTCCTGGAATTAGCCATGTAAATGCATCAGTTTAGAAAATGTGCTTACAAACTCCTTGTAATTAGCTATGGCCACATAGAATGTTAATTTATTTCATTGGTATCCTATAAACCTAGGAAGATATCACCCAAGGTAAATAAAATGGAAACTGTGAATAGTCTTAAAAGCATACTGACTGCTAGGTTCTGGAATAATTATAATTAGTTTGTTTTAAAGGATCCTTCCATACTTTCAAGATCTTTTTCTTTACTTGTGGAAATTTGGTAATAGGATTATTAACCACCCTTATTTTAAGGCTGTTAAAAGTTTTAAATTGGGTAATTACAGGAAAACAATGATTCTTAATTCCCCAGCCTAGACGATAGCGTTTCAATCTGTCACACCTCGCCCTTGCTCCCATAGCTCTTGCAAAGAGAAGGCCCTGGAGCCTGGGTAGGATAAAGAGCTTAGGAAAAACTTTTCCCATTTCTCAATAGTTTCTATATCCAGAATTATATATAACCTTTCCATCCTGCTTAGCCTAATTTGGGCTCCAAGAGTACTTATTCACACATATATGTGCATATTTTATTTTACAATTTGAATAGAACTCTTTTAAGAATTTTTATTTGTTAACTTGATATTACCATTCCAATGTATGAAAATATATACAGAACAAATAGGCAGACACAAATAAAGACAGACACAGAAACACACAACTCACTTATAATTTTCTTACAAAATAAGTTTAGCTGTAAGATAACATTTAAAAGATCTCTTTGAAGACTATTTCTAATTAATCTGCACTGTGACCATGCAGTTTTTCACAAGAATTTTATTTATTGATTGATTTATAACCAAAATGTCCCCAATGTTTAAAATACAATTTTCCTTCACTTCATAACTTTGCTTATTTCCCATTTTGACTTTTGTTGACCTTGGATGAAAAACATTAATTCCAAGATATACTGTCTGAGGTCATTGAAGCCTCAGGGAAACTGGTTTCTCTCATGAACTGCTGCTTTTAGGAATCTCTACATTTGAGGTGGGAGGCCTCCCCCACTCCCCAGTCCTTAGAGATAACAGGACTCTGGTGGCCCCTGGAATGAAAGAGTGGACAGTCAACCCCAAGGGTCGAGAATTCCACTAGGCAGCAATTTAATCCACATTAGGACCTATAAGAGAAAGCAGGGATATTAATACAAGTGGAAATACAGGAGCCATGGATGTCTTAAATTTGCCTTCCCCTGAGCCATAGGGGGAAGAAGTTGCCAGGCTACACCTTGGAGAATAAAGTAGTTACTATCAAAGGTAAGGCCATACCTGAAATAACCATGAGCAAAGCAAACTCAGTTTAGAATTCTTTTACTATAGTAGGTTCTAGGCATAGGTAATTTCAGTTTATAATTGCAATTACTATAGCTAAATCCACCCAGTTATAGTAATTTCAGATATTATCCTTCTGCTGTTTTATAATATAAAGGCATCTGTATAATAACATTTACTCTTAGTTACAGTTTCTGGTAAGTTTTTATTTTAAAGCAGATTAGGCACTTTTATTAACTAAGCAACTAAAACAATTTTATTAGCAACAGCTTTGTCAAGTTTTCTGCTTTTCTAGCAGTTGAAACAATTCCACGTATAATTTTTACATCAATCCAATTGCAAGATAGTATTGACAAAGACATTTGTAGGTTACCTTTCACAATTGTGCAATTTGTAACTGGTGAACCCCAAATCTGATTTCCTAGGCACAACTAGACTGACAAAGAACCTAAATTTAAAAGTTAAGCATAGATTAAAACAGAAAAAAGAATTTTATATCCTTAGCATTTTCTAATAACCTTTTAATTTTAATTGATGGCATATGAGGAGGTTCCTTATTTTACAGAAGAGAGGTTTAGTAAACAGCCTAGATCTTGTCTTCTTATAAGGCACAACCAAGTTTAGAAAGGTCTGGATACAGGCTAGAACTTGGCTCCTGTGTTAAAAATTGAGCCTGTTCCTGGGCCCTATGCCTGCTGCTCCTTACTCTCTCCATCTAGGCAGCATGGTCTCAATTGTTTATAAAAGGAGTTGAAATTTGAGGGCCCAGAAGAAGTTTCTACAGCTTTTTATGGATAACTGAGGCAGATTGGATGGATTTCTAGGTTCTGCCTCTGAGTAATTTCTCTGTACTTACCTAATATTGACCGGTTTTGGTAATGCATTTCCTTATCTCTTTAAGGAGACTTGACCACATGGTCTCTGGCCCTCAAATCTGCCTGTGCTCTCCTTTCCTCTTACACAGGTTTAACTGGAATTCAGGGTTCCATGCAGAAGTTACTCTTAGCCATACTGTGGCCACATAGACCATCAGTAGGCAGGTTGTCCCAATTCCTGAAAAGACACATCTATGGGGAGTCTGCTGGAATGCTAGAGACCATGCCCATTATTATAGGAAGAATGAAGAAGAGTTTGTCAGCCCACTGGGCATCCCAGAATCCTGGTCTAGCTAAACTTTTACCGTCCAAACTGAAGTAGCTAAGCCACTTAAATCTTGGAGACATTTAGAGTTGCTGCTCTGGTTTCCAGATGACCTAGATTTGGGAGATGCCTGGACCTATGTTCTAGATCAAAGCTACCAAGTGACATGTGTGATTCTTCTTAGAAAAGGGGCAGCCTTGAAACATCCCCCCTCCCCCTTTTTTATGCCTATTTTTACAGAGGTTTTAGGAAGCCATATCATTTTATGGCCCTGTCTGGGAATCACTCAGTTAAAAATCCATTAAAAGATTAGAGATCAATTTTGTTCCAGCCAACGGCCTCGGGGACTGGGGAAGAACATGACCTCCCTGCGCCATGGGTGGGACCAAAGCTAGCAAATGCATTTTCAGTTTCTAAGATATTCTAAAGCATTTTACAAACCCAAAAAGAGGAATTCAGTAGTAGGGAGATTAAATGTGGAGTTGAGATGAACTGCAGATGCAGACCCAGGTCTGTGACACCCCTGGGAATAAGAACTTGGGCTACCCCATAGCATCCACTGCAGCCCTGCCTCCCGTCACTCTCCCATCCCATTCCAAACCAGGGAAGCTGGGTGGCATCAGTAGGAAGGCAGGCCAGCAAGGTGTGGATTGATGGAGAGGCACATGTAGGATGCTGGGCTCCCCAGGAGGGGTGCAAGCCCCCAGAGCTCTGCCATCTCTGCTGCCTCTGGGGAGATAATGGCAGGAGAAAATGGTGACAACCAGTACCAGGTGCAGAACAGGCAGCTGCTAAAAAAGCCAGGGCTTTAGAGTGAAGATGCCCCAGCCAGAAAAGGCAGCTCCTCTGTGCCTGGAGTTTGGCTCAGGACCGGCTATCCAGCAGGGTGCTGCTTTGCACACTGCCCTGAACACCTGCCTTCCCAATGTGGATTAGGTCAACATGTCTGGGTGCATGGTGCGGATGTGGAGGGGTCTGGCACCCTGGCCCCTGACCTCAGACTGGGATTATGTCTTGTGGGGGCACGTAGGGGAACCCATTTAAAATGGATAACCAAAAGGACACCAAAAAGGCTATAATTCATAGCTTAGACTCACCAGTCCTCGCTGAGATTCAGAAGGTTACCTGTCTCTAGAATTCCTGCTGGCTTGCCAAATGTAGCCAGATTCCTCTAGGACTAGGTTATTGGCTATGTTACATAAAAGAATTTAAGAACATACTGGTTTAGTTATGTCAGTTGTTTATTATGGAAACGGTAGAAGAGAATAGCCTGCCTCACGTTTTCTCTTGTGCAGTATGAATTATACGGTCTCCCTCTCTCTGATGATTAAACTATAAATATTTAATTTCAAGGAAAATATCACTCTCCTTTGTATAATTGCAGGTTCTTAGAACTTGTTATTTGTCGAGGTAGTGAATGGATGAATGAATTAACAAATGAGCAAATATTTGGGATTTACTCATTCCAAATAATTTATCCAATAAGAGTGTCTAATAGAAGATAGTTTACTGTAGGAAATAAATCTAGAGCTTTAATATCTAGAACTGTTTTTTTTATTTTTTATTATTTTTAAAAATTTTTAAGATACTTTGATTTCATAAATGTTACATAAAAAATGTTGAGAATTCCCATATGCCCCACTCCCTACCATTCCCACACTTTCCCACAATAACAACAACCTTCATTAGTGTGGTACATTTGTTACAATTGATGAACACATATTGGAGCATTACCACTAAGTGTGAATTAAATTGACATTATACTTTAAACTCTTTCCCACACAATTTTGTAAGTTATGACAAGATATATAATGGCCTGTATCTACTTGTTAGTTCTTCTGGGTGAGTCCAATGAACTGGAGAGAAGGTGTTGCAACTCTGTTGAGATTCAGGGCCCAACTGGCACATAGAAATCCCAAAGATTTAAGTCTCTTGGACATAAACTTATCAATTCTAGTATTAACTATAGGTTCAAATAAAAAGGGCAGAAGAGCCATGTGTAGGGAAACCATGACTGAGTCCAACTCTGTCACACTGGGGAGTATAAATTCCAAAGCAGAGGGC
>JAQZBX010064094.1:0-16557 GCA_029593785.1 Cabassous unicinctus
CAATGTGCTATACAAATATTTTCTGTGTGAACCATGTGAGAAAGAGTTTGGGGGGTACTGAGGTAAGTAATGTATGACTACAGTGAAGTTTGGTAAAAACAACTTCTTAACATTTCTTTAGGGATGATATTGAACTTTGCCTTAGCCTGTATAACATGCTTTTCTGGGTGAAAATCAAATATTATTAAAACACATTCTGATTTAATAGTTATAACTGTGTAGAAAATGCTTTAGTAATAGCTTACCTTATTCTTAAGGAAAGCTTAAGTCCTGTCCCCATTTGGTCACCACAGCCATCACCACACAGCTAGGACAGCTGCCAAAATTTAATCCTAGGGCATAGGAAGAGTGAATCAGCCTCTATAAAGCTTGTCCCTGTAACTCAAAAAGGAGAAAGGAAATCTTAACAATATACCCTAAAACCACCCTGGTCATGCAGCTCTGTGTTTTGGATCCAAAGTGTATCACCATTGACTGTGAGAGGCCAGAAAGTGGAGAGAGGCCTTTTATCTCTGAACCGCCAGAATAGTGCCTGGAACCACAGTGGTTTGTGGAATCCTTGATCAAATCATAAACAGAGACTTTTGGCCTCCTTGTCCAGGGTCATTCCCTGGGTCTCTAAGGAGAGGATTCTGTTTTCAGTTAGCTCACTAGCATTCACACATAAAAGGTGTTTTTCCTTCTTAAGTCTTTTCTATTGCAAAGAATTAAAGGGAGGAAAGATCACAATGAGCTCCATCGTGCTAAAGCAAAACAGCCAAATAACAGGAGACTGAACACATTCTTGTTCAAAACACAGCCTCCTGGGGTATGAGGGGAAGGGGGGCTCATCATCCCTCTGTGTGATTCACATAATGAAGCTAGGGATGAGCTGATTTATGAAGGCCAGAGAAAGGCTGACACCAAAGCGCCATTCTCGGTCTCATCTTTTCCTCCCAAGTTCCTTTGGGGGGAAGGGGTGGTAGAGAGCTGGGAAAGTATTACCCTGAGCACTTTCTCCCAAAAGTGGTACCTTTTCAAGATCCAGACACTATCAAGTGGCCACAGGGTGGTGGTTTTTCTTAATGTGCTAGTACCCTGAAAGGTAGGGCATGGCCAGCCCTGGGTACTCATTCTTGTGGGGAACAAGCACCAGAATCTTTTTCTGATTTCAGATGAAAGCTAATAGGTCATCTTTTAAAATATCAAGTTGTACCTTATTGAGGCTTTACTCATAGGTTCTGGGAGGCCTCTCATTTCTACAGAGTGGAATAAACCTTTGCAAGGTCATGATTATAGTAACATAAGCCCCTGCTGTTAGGAGACTCATTCCCCCAACCTGATAGCTCAGGTGGAATGTGTGCTTTACTGATCTCTATCTAAAACAGAAAATTCCAGAATGTTTTCATCCTAAATCTCTTGAATTAATGTTAGAGATACTTATTTAAATATCACTTATTAAAATTATAAGATGGTAGATTTTAATCCAAGCATATCAATGATCACTATAAATGTGAGTGGTCTAAACACACCAGTTAAATGCAGAGGATGTCAGATGGAAACAAAGTCTGACCTAACTACATGTCATCAACAAGAAACCCACTTTAAATATAAAAATACAGATAGGTTAAAAGTAAAGAATGAAGAAAGATATGCCATGCAAACCCTAAACAAAAAAAAACAAACAAAACTGGAGTAGCGATTTCAATTTCAGGCAAAGTGGACTACAGAATAAGAAATATTGTCAAGGATAAGGAGGAACATTTCACAATGATAAAACTCTCCAAAATTATAAAACAATCCTAAATGTGTTTGCACCTAACCTTAGCGTTTCCAAACAAGTGAGGAAAAAAACCTTATAGCTCTGAAAGAAGAAATAGACAAACCCACAATCATATTTGGAGACTTCAACATGCCTTTCTCAGCATTTGGTGGAACAAGTAGGCAGAAAACCAGCAAGGATGTAGATGCTGAGCAACACTTCAACCAACTTACCTATTTGACACTTACAGGACACTCTGCCAAAAATAGTAGAATGTACGTTCTTCTGAAGTACAATGTGATATTCTTCAAGATAGGTCATTTTCTGGCCCATGAAACTAACCTTAACAAATATAACAGAATAGAAATCATACAAAGTATATTCTTGGTCCATGTCAGAATTCAACTAAAAAATAACAACAGAAAGATTTCTTGAAATTCTCCAAATATTTGGAAATCAAACAGCACATTTCTAAATAGCCTATGGGTCAAAAGGGAAGTCTAAAATGAAATTAAAAAATATTTCTAATTGAGTGAAAATGAAAATTCAATATATCAGTTTTGGGAGATTCAGCTAAAAGATTGCTTTCATAGAAATATATAGCATTAAATGCTTATATTAGAAAAGAAAGATCTAAAGATTTAAAAGCTTCCACCTTAAGAAACAAGCGGAAGATGAACAAAGTTTAAGTCCAAAGAAGAGAAAGGAGAAATAAAGATTAGTGTGGAAATCAGTGAAATTGAAAATAGAAAAATAATAGAGAAAATAAATGAAGCAAAAACCTGTTATTTGAATAGATTAATAAAATCAATAAACTTCTAGCCAAACTGACCAGAAAAAAAGAGAAAAAACAAATTGCTAATAATAGGAATAAAAGAGGGACCATCACTACTAATTCAACAGCCATTAATAGGATAATAAGGAAATACTGTGAAGAACTCTATGCCCATATATTCAATAATGTTAATACATTTAGAGTCAGCGGGAGGATAGTGGGAGAAAAAAACCTCACAAAACCGGAGCTCTATAAAAACACATCACGCCTGGAAGTTCATCAGTATTGGCTCTCAGAACAAGCCCAAACTATGAAGTGCACAATCTAAGCCTTTCCAAATCCTGACAGCATCCTTCCTCACTGATTTCATTGGGCGATCCCAACTGTAACAGGTTCCCCAATGATGGAAATTTTATTTCCCATGCACCTGCAACTTCCAATGAAACGTTTCTTTAACCAGGACTGGCCTGCAAAGTACAGCTCTCATTGCATTGGAACTCCTTGTAGATCATCTGTTCTCTCCCAGGATGCTCACACACAGGCCCATTTTCTTTGAACCTGTGAGTCTCTTGCTTCCCAACACAGAGGTGGATACACATCCCAAATCAATTAATCAGCATGGGCTCCTTCCCAATGACAGCCAACAAAGACATTCTAAACATGGCTTGACTTAGCTTACACTGCTCTTGCTACATTCATACTCCTCCATGGCTCATATGTGACCCATCTGTTGATGAAAAGTTAATCATACACAGTGTCACATGTGTGCATAGGTTCATTGTAGGATTAAGCTAGAAGCCATGATTTTGGGGAAGCTTCAGAGTAGTATGTGGTACCAGGCTTGCTGGCTCTCTTTACCATGTTGTAAAGGAATCCAGGCTTTGGCTCCTTGGAAAAACATCTGATCAGAAATAGCAAAATGTTCTGCTAAATAAACCAACAAGATAAAGGAAAATTATTAGCAAAAGCTGCAAATATTGGAGAGGCTTCATGAGGGGGATATAAAGCCATCTCAGAGAAACCAATGATACATTAGGGAAAAGAAGCATTTTGCCTTGCCCCAAAATCCAGAGATGCTGTGGGTCAGAAGGTGACCAATTATCTTGAGGGGTGTCAAACCCCAAATTCAACATATTTAACTGACTGCTAGTTGCCTTCCAAAAGGTAATAGCATTGGAAGGGGGAATTTCTTGGATTCTGAAATGGGCTTTTTTAGAACTGCTAAAAAAGAGATGATAAAATTTGGGGGTATTTTTCCCCATTTCCTGAGATGGCAGTTTGTATCACCACCCCTTCCTACCTGACTTGGAAAAGCAGTGCAATGTGTTGGTGAGGATTTGGATTGAGGATTGTGAGACTTGCTTTCTACTCCTGACTCTGCCAAGAAAGGCCAGACAGAAACCACACAGTGATTTAAATAGGGGAAGTCTGATATAAAGGATTATTAAGCTATGGTAAAACAGTAACTATAAGATGTAAGAGAACTTTATAGGGTACCCTGGGGCTAAGAGTACCAAAGGAAAAATGAACTTGGAAGGAGGTCTCCCCTTCCCAAGGCTAGGATTCTTATCTGGTTGGAGAAGGTGTGCTGCACCCCATTGTTTAGAAAAGAAGTTCCCTGCTGTGCCCAGGCCAGGGTTGGTCCACAGTCACTGGGCAAGCAGGGAGCCACTTTCTGGGGAGCTGGTGAACCACAGCTAATGACCAAATGTACACAGGGAATGTCACTGTGGGTGGGAGGCCTGGAGCACACAGTGTCCCTGTCAGGAGGGCAAACCTTGGGGGGAGGGGAATGTGCAAGCAGAGGATATCACAGTGCAGGTGAGTCAGAGTCAGCGGGTGGGTAACAGGCATGCAGAAGAGCTGCGAGTGCTGCTCCGGGTGAGAGGCCAGGTGTGCGGTGCCTGTGTTGGGAGAACCACGGGAAGGTGCTCCCCAGGCTAGGTCAGGGCTACACAGTCGCCGAGGGACTACACTCCAGGCACATGGCTGGGGCAGAGCAACACTTGATGCCTAATGTCTAATGCCTGATGGTGCAGCTGCTGGAACTTATAGGAAAAGCTCCTTCCCCTGCAGTGTCTCACCAGCGCCCTCTGTTTAGAAAGCTTAACATTGGGCTGCCAGTAGAGGAAAAGGAAAACAGCTTAAAGGAATTCCATTCATTATTGCTGAACAGGTATTAAACAGTGAATTTGGAGCTAAGAGCCAAAAATTAATTGGTACAGTGAGATTTCAAGAGCCCTATATAAGAAGTCAGAAATTCTAAGTTATAATCTGAGTTTAGCTGTGTGATACTGGACTTAGGTGTCTTATTTTCAGTTTGTTCACGTATAAAATGGAAATATTTGTCCAATTTACTAAACAAAACTATTGTGAGACTGAGATGAGCTCAAGAGTATGAAAGGGCTTTATAAATGCTAAAGTGCTATACAAATGCAATGGACCATTGTTGTAATAATTGTATTGTGTTACATATACTGCCCCATCAAGCTGAGTGGTGCTCAGCCTGGAATTAAGGCCACAGAGATGAGACTCTGCCTTATTTATTTTGAATCTCTGTTACCTAGCACACTCACTGGCACAAAGTGGGCAGCTGATCAGTCTTTGTGGCCACAACTGCACTGTTTTGCTTAGTTACAGGTAGATTGATAACCCCATTAACTTAGGAGCTGAAGCTAAAAGTAATGCTGTCTGATCAATCAAGGACTGACCATAGCCTCTCAGAGCAGGACCACACTGATGCCCTCCCATTTTTCTTCCCATCACCAGAAAGCTGCAGAGAGAACCTCTTTGCCTGTTTTAGTTTGCTAGGCTGCCGAGATGCAATACACCAGAAATGGGTTGGCTTTTACAATGGGGATTTATTTTCTTGCAAGCTTACAGTTCTGAGGCTGAGAAAAATGTCCAAATCAAGGCATCATCAGATGATGCTTTCTCCCCTAGGACCAGCTGCCGGCAATCCTGGACTCCTCTGTCATATGGCAAGGAGCTTGGCGATGTCTGCTGGTCTCTCCCTTCTCTTCTGGGTTTCGTTGCTTCAGCTCCTGGCTTCAATGGCTTTCTCTGTGTTTCTGTGGCTTTCTCTCTGTCTCTCTCTCTGTATTCATGCTGTTTATAAAGGACTCCAGTAAGAGGATTAAGACTCAAATCCTAGGCAACCTTCCCAGGCTATGCCTTACCGAAGTAACCTAATCAAAAGGTCCCACCTACACTAGATACACACCCACAGGAATGTATTAACTCTAAGGACATGATTTTTCTGGGGTCTGTAAAAGCTTCAACCTACTACACCCCCTGATCAGCCACTTCCTGAGGCTCTGGGACAACACCTTTGCTGTACATCCTGAAAAGCAGAACAAGAGATTTCCACCAGGACTTCACTTGCTGGACTATTACATAGTTGGTAGATGAATAAATGTATAAATGAATGAATGAATAAATAAGCAAACAGAATTGCTCAGCTAAGGCCTTGGTTAGCATCCTATCTGAATATGATAATCATGAGGGTACCAGAAAAAACCACATTTTCCCTTAAATATAACAACCTTTTTAAACACACACACACACATACACACACCCCAAATCTCCTTCCTTCCCCTCTCTCCCTACTTCCCTTTTTTTTTTTTAATAAATGAAGAAATCTGAGTATATATGCAACTGCTGATCTATTCATTTATTTATTGTACTTTGGCAGCAGAAACCTCACAGTAGAACATGCCAGAGCTCTGTCTGGGCATCTTGGGTACTTCCAGTCTCTCTGTGTGTGAAAGGTAAGTTCCTGGTGGTCTGTAGCTCCAGTCTGTCCTGGAACTGCTGATGATTCACGCTGGGAGGAGGCTGGGAACAAGCTGGGGCTGGAGCGGGCAAAAAACTGAGGACATGATGATTGGTTTGGGGGAGGAACCTCCTGCCATCTCCCCCACAATGGCAGTCCAAAAGGAGAAGCAGGAAGAGTCAAGCAAATTTCATTACTCTGAAACCTATCCTGGCACATTTCAGAGCCCCCTGCAAGGAACTGAAATGTTACATGTTCTTTAGAGCTAAACTCTGCTAATATAATTTGTCCTGCCTGTAACACATTTTGTAGATGAAGTTCAGCCAACAAGCACTTACACTGATTTGGGCATGGCAGAGTTTAATTGTTTAAGGCCGAAACAATTTGGCATTACAGAATGTTTCCTCTGCTTTTGATGCACACTGGGATGGCTTAAATACTTCAGGGTGAAAAATAACATATGGAAGAAGTCTTTCATTCATTTACCTGAAGCAAATCCTGTGGGCTTCATATAATGTGAATCAGCTCTACTTGGAGATGACCAAACACGTTTAGAAAACGAGGTACAGTGGTAGCCCTGAAGTGGCTTGGTCATCTGTTACTGGAGCACATAAGAGTAACTTGATCAGCCAGTTAAATTCCCCTTTTTTTCTCGGTTTCCTACTTAGCTGTGTTGCATTGTAAATGTTGTCTGGAAAGAGAGGAGCAGTGTTTTCTATTGTTCTTTTCCTTCCACAATTTCAGCAAATGGCCAAAAGAAATATTCATGTCAGGCCACCAAGGCACATTCCATACCTCCTTAGCCTCCCAGGGAGCTGGAGAGAGGTTGAAGTTCAAGTTCTCACTCAGAAGTGCAGAGGAAGGTGAGCGTGAGGTCAATTTCCATACTGCCAGGAACTGGGAGCAAAGCCTCTCACTGGTCTATTGTGGCAGGTGGGTAGCCAAAGAGCCTTTGAAATTGACCCAGCAATGCCTCCCCTCTGTTTTCAGAGAAGTGGATATTTTGCTTATTTAGAATGGAGGGTTAGAAGTGTCAAGCTGGTCTTCTTCAGAGGGAGTCAGAATCATTGTTTTAAAAGCCGTCTTCTCTTACTCAGTGCCCACTTGAGAGTTGAAAGGTATGAATGTTGCCTTTGATATTTTTATCCATAGCTCTCGACACAGGTTTACCACTGAAAAATAAGACGGAAATTCTGAGAAGAGCTATGAGAGACAGAGGTGAAATTTTGATTGCATTTAATGACACTTTACTAGAAAACCTCTAAATGCCCAAATCTTGTTCTGCCAATCACTTCTCAACCCTTAAAATTCCCAAGGGAGTCATATACAGAAAGATTGAAAGCAAATGGGAAACATTTTTACCTTTCAGAGCTTCCTAGGGCTGGGTTTAGAGCACCGGGTTTGCTCTTAAGGCCTAAGAAAGATCCCCCACCCCTACCCCTGGGTGTGCGTGCATGCACACACACACACACACACACACACACACACACACACAACCGACCTCTGCTTCACTTGTTTTGATGTGTCACTAGCCCCTGCCACGAACATGGTATGAAACTAAAGCAACTGCTTTGCTGAGGCAGAGGAAGATGGCCAGACCTGAAGGGATCACTGGTTCCACTCATGGTTCCAACGCATGGAGTGGAAGCAGGAAGTGCAGGGCAGGAGAGTCACACATGGGCATGGTCATTTTACAGCTCCTCTGGCCCTAGAAAGCCAGGCCAGCCAGTGTTCTATAATTGGCCAAACAAAATGGCAAGTCACTCTTCTTTGAGGGATGTGGGGAGCTAGAAAGGAGGACAACAAGGAAGTAGGTGGAGAGGCAGAAGCATATCTGACCCTATAAAACAGTCACCTTCTCACAAAAGTGTCCTCTTTGAATACCTGTATAGGGAAGCTTATGGAATATAGGTGCCTTTCTTTAATAAAACCTAAAATGCATGTTTAGTCTTTGTATTAGTCAGCCAAAAGGGAGCTAATGTGAAATACCAGAAATGGGTTGGTCTTTATAAAGGGTATTTAGTTGGGGTAGAAGTCCACAGTAACCAGGCCATAAAGCGTAAGTTTCTTCTCTCACCAAAGTCCATTGCCACGTGTTGGAGCAAGACAGCTGCCGACGTTTGCCAGGTTCAGGTTTCTTGGGTTCCTCTCTTCCCAGGGCTGCGTTTCTCTCCGGGCTTAGCGCCTCTGTTTCCTCCACAAGGTCAGCTTTAGACTATCAGGCGAATGGCTCGCTTCTCTTCTCCTGGGGCCTTCTCTCCAACATCAAAACTCCAACTTCAGAACTGCAACTCAAAAACTGCTCCCTCTGTCTTTTGCCTTGCCTTTTATATTCGATTTCCCCACCTACCAAGGGGTGGGGCTCAACGACCTACTGATGTGGCCCAGTCAACGCCCCTAATCATAACTTAATCATGCCCAGATTAGCATACCAGTTTACAAGCATGATCCAATTATATTTTTGGAATTCATAATTACATCAAACTGCCAAACGGCTACAGTCTTAGAAACTAGCAGATGAAATAAGGAGTTATTTACATTATAGGAGAAATTTTCACTTTTCAAAAAATTTGATTCTATGGAAATTATCCATGAGATTATCTTGATGAGAGATTCAACTAACTTAAAGAGAAGGGATCCAAAAGTAGTGTAACCTAAAGAGAATAGATCCAAAAGTAGAAATGCATTTATGGGAATGACATTAACCCAAGGAAAATGATCCAGGAAAATCAGAGAAGGGAGTGCTTCCTGGAAGCCAGTAGAAGAGAACCACAGCACTGTATAACCAGTACATTTGGACAAACACTCATGGAGTGCCTGGAGGTATTATAACCCCACAGATGGTGGTCACACTCTACTGGTCCATCAGCTCAGGGCTCCTGTCTATATATCTGAGCCTGTCAAGCAGAATTTACAATAATGCTGACCCAAACACATGAGGGAGGTTAATAGCATATTTAGCAAAGGTGGCCACCTCCAGAGTCCTCCAAGTCTGCTGTGTGAGGAATCACATTGCCTGGGTAACTTGCAAGTCTAGAAAGCTGCTGCACCCAAACTGGATTTTTTTTTTTTAACCTACTCTAGTTACATTAGATCACATAAGCATAGGATACAACACACTTTGCAGTAAGAAACACCTCTGACAAAGAGGGCCCTGGGTTTTCAGGGCTCACAGGGTATTTTAGTTAGCTAAAAGCTGCTAGAAGCAATATAACAGAAAAGGGTTGGCTTTTACAATGGAGGTTTATTAGATTAAGAGCTTATAGTTCTGTCAGCCAAGAATTCTTTATTTGGCAAAACTGTCCTTCAAAAATGAGGATGAGTTCAAAGTCTTCACAGACAAACAAAAACTGATAGAATATGTTACCAAAAGACCAGAATTACAAGAGATACTAAAGAGTGCTGCAGCCTGAAAGGGAAAAAACATACAGCTAAAGCATATCATGGTGTTTGTAACTAGCAGAGCTATTATATGGGTATGACAGTGGTTGAAAGGGAAAGTCTAAGGTCATGTATATTACTAGAAGGAAAGCTAAAAACTGTAACATGGGACTGTATAAGACAGTAAAACCTCATGTGAAACACAAATATGGGTGATACTGCATATATAAGACTGTTTTTACAAAATATAAATACAAATATACTAGAGAGAAGGAAAAAGAATAGCAGCTATGTATGGCAGGCATAGAGAAATTGAGGTGATGAGTTTTGCTTGTTCATTTGTTTGTATTTTATTATTATTCTTAGAATAATGAAAGTGCTTGGGAATGATTGGGGTGTTGAATGCACAAATATGCAATTACACTGAAAACCACAGATTGTACTCTTTAGATGGATTTATGTTTTATTAATATGTACCAATAAAATCGATTTGTTTAAAAAAAACAGAAAAGTGCAAGTGTTGGAGAAGATGTGGAGAGATAGGAACGCTTATTCGCTGCTGGTGGGAATGTGAAATGGTACAGCCACTGTGGAAGTCAGTTTGGCGGTTCCTAAGGAAGTTAGATATAGATTTACCATATGACCTGGCAATGCCACTACTAGGTACATACACAGAAGAACTGAGAGCAGTGACACAAACTGACATCTGCACATCAATGTTCATAAAGGCGTTATTCATGATTGCTAAAAGCTGGAAACAACCCATGTGGCCATCAGCCGATGAATGGATAACCAAATTGTGGTGTATACACACGATGGAATATTATGCAGCTGTCAGAAGAAATGACGTAGTGAAGCATATGACAACAAGGATGAACCTCGAGGACATTATGTGGAGTGAAGCAAGCCAGGTACAAAAGGACAATTATTGTATGATTTCACTATTATGAATTAAATATAATGAGCAAACTCATGGAGTTAATAGCTAGAATATAAGTCATCAGACAATAGAATGTGGTTAGAGAATGGAAAGCCGAGTTTTAATCTGTGCAGAATTGGTAAAAAGTTGTTTGTAAATGTTTGGAAATGAAAAGAAATGGTGAAAGCACATCATAGGATTTATAATTAGTAGAGCTAACATATAGGTATGATAGTGGGTTTTTTTCTTTTTTTGGAGTAATGAAAATATTCTAATATTGATTGAAGTGATGAATGCACAACTCTGTGGTTATATCAAATGCCACTGATTGTACATTTTAGATAGATAATATGGTTTATGAACAAAAAACTAATAGGGTCGTTTAGGGGGAAAATACAGCAAATGTAAGGTATGGACTATAGTTAGTAGTAAAACTTTGACGATGCTCTTTCATAATTTGTTACAAATGTTTCACAACAATGCAAAATACTGGTGATGGGATGGGGTATGGGAGCCCTGTATGATGTTATGCATGTTTGTTTTGTAAGTTTACAACTTTTACTATATACTTATTGTTTATGTGTATTCATGTATGAATGATATACTTTAATAAATTTTTAAATGGAAAAAAAAAAAGCTTACAGTTCTGAGGCCATGAAAGTGTCCAAATCAAGGCATCATCAGTTGTGGGCGATCAGACACATGGCAGGGCACAATGGCCACATCAGCTCTTCTTTCCCCTCTCCCTGGCCTTGCTGCTTTTAGCTCTGGCTCTCCATCTGTGGCTTCCTCTCAGCTTCCGTGTTCCATTGATTCAGCCTCTGACTCCTGGGGACTTCTCTCCCAGCTTCTAGGAGTTTTTCTGTCTATCTCTGGAGCTTTTTTTTCTGTCTGCAGCTTTTTATTCCTCTGTTATAAAGGACTCCAGTAAAAGGATTAAGACCCACCCTGGGTCACATAACCCAATCAAAGGCCCTTGCCTGAAGTAATTTAATCAAAAGTTATCCCCTACAATAGGTTTATATGCACAGGAATGGATTGGCTTTAAGAACATTCTTTTCTGGGGTCCACAAAATGCCACACAGAGTATTCTGCCGTAAGGTAGAAAAGTTAGATGTTATAAATTGTCACTCTATCAAGAAACTGATCCCTCACCATTGGCTTTTCATTTAAAAGCAGTCTTGATTGCCTGGCTCTCTGTATCTTGCCTGCATTCCTTCCTATGTACGTGAAATTTTTAAGTTTTTTTATCCAGCTTGTGATCACTTGGAATAATTTGTACCATGTAAAGGGAGACTAAAAAATGCTCTGTCATTGAAATGTCCCACATCAGTGAGGAAAGCTGCTTTAGAGGTAGTGTGTGTATATGGGCATTGTGTGTATAAATCTTTAATCCAGCACCAGAATTTTCAGCAGGAAATTAAAATCTTCTGGGTAATAAGCTCATAAAATCTATATACACATAATATGCATCTCAATTTAAGAACCTTGCTGATGGTCTCTCTGGAGCACTTCATTTGACCCTGTCACGTAAATCACCTTTGAATTTCATAGGAATGTAATTGTTTTTCAGTCTTTGCAGCATCAGTACTGGGAGCATGTCTAGGTCAACCTCATAACTATCATAAATCTCCTTACAGCAGTGGGAGAACTTCCTCTAGCCTTGTGGACAGGAGAAATCTGGGCCTCTAGTTGGCTTACTGCAATTTATCAGCCTTTTATTCTCATGTGTATCTCCTGCTCTATGAATGAAGGGATCAGCGACTTCAGGAGGCACTCTCCAGAGGAAGATGTGGCTATTCCCTAATGACATTACAATGTATTTGGCTAAAGCAGTTTGAAAACCTCTCTTGTACAACTTAAGATTTACATTTGTTTTGCTTGTTTGAAGAATTCAGTTGGTATTGTGCAAATAAAGCTATTTATATACTCCATTAATTCATACAGTCAATATTTTCCCGAGTATCCGGACGTTCATAGGACTACTTACATCGGCCTGTAATAGAATGAGATGCTGGATTGCAAAGTAGAACATGTGGTCTGGGATGCAGGAGTCACTGTGTTATTTGATCATTTGGAAAATTACTATGTGCTCCTGTGCGGAAGCATAACCACATTCCTGGTTGGAGAGGGACGCTGGAGCTTCCAATCATGAAGTGTTAGAGCAGTCTGTTTCTGGGGACAGCTTTTTGCTTTGTCCCTAGTTGAAAATGCAGGAAGAATTTAAATGTGGACCAGAAATAGAGCACACTAGAAATAGAGCAGAAAGGAAATCTGGAGACATGGGGAAAACCTTGAGAAATCCATGCCTCAGAGAAAATCTGCATTAATTATGGATGAGAAACATTTATTATTGACTTTTCCTTAAGGTAGGATTATTGGGGGCTTTAAAAATCAATTTCAAAAGTAAATGCAATTATTAAGTTTACTATTAACTGCCTTCCTATTCTTTTGAAAAGAACTAAAAACAAATATTAATAAAAAAATCAAGTTTTCTTTTTTTAAAATGAGGTTCTCATATTTTCATTAAAGATGCTAAAAATGACTGAACTCTGGTTTCACTAAGGAAACATTATTATATATTCATAATATTTGTCTGCCTAGGAGATTAAGAGTCTTTCCAGTACTATAGCATCTTCCTTATAGACTAGACCGGCTCCATCTTTCTTGTCCTTGCAGACTATTCTTTTTGAGTAACTTTTCTTTCAAATAAAACAAATAAAATAGGCTATGAAAATTGCCATCACTTGGATTTGGATCATAGCCCTCCATGCCAGCTAGTACAACCTTTTACTCCAGAGAGAAGCAAAAGAATGTCAAAAAGATTCAAGTGAAGTGTGTGTAAGGTGGGATAGGGGTGGGGAAGCAATGATAATTCTTTAAATTCTCCAAAATTATAAATGCCATTAAGCTTTACTATAAAATCCCTCAAATTAATGTGCTCCTAATTTTAGCATTAAATGAGACTTGTCTATTGAGTAGAACTATTTGGATAATGATGGCAAAAATCAAAGTTTTAGGGAAGCAAAATTGACTGATCTGAAACTTAAAATTCTAATTCCTGAGTGGCCCCTGACTAATGAGCCTAAACAAGTCAGAATTGTCCCAGCCTTCTTTATCAGTGGAAAGGGGATTATGTAAACACTTCAAAGGAAATTTCCAACCCCTACAGTGTGTAAACACCTACAGTTTTCTCAAAAATTTCCTACAAAGTAGCCACATTGGAGGAGGAGGGGTGAATATGCTCCCAGTAGCTCTGAGGGTTTTGTCTGAAGTTGCTGGCTGTGACCACAAAGCTTTCTTTGAAGTTTCTCCCATTCTTTTTAAGATTCATATGTTTTGGACTATATGCCATAAAATAATCAACTGGCTTTAAAAATAAAAATGCTTTAAATTATGTTACCTCTATATTAGCTAGGCTATAAGTTAAATTGTTGTACGAAGAAGATCCCCCAAATACAGTTGCTCAAACAAGGTATTTTATTTCTCATGTAATGAGAAATGAGTAATGGTCTGGAGACAGCAGTTTGTCAGGGCATATAGGCAGTACTGCTTCGTGAGGATATTCAGGAATCCAGGTTCCTTCCATCTTGTTGCCCACCTCCTAATGCATTATCCTTATCTGTCCAGTCAAAGCTGACTCAGCTCCAAATTTGTGTTTCAGTCACAGAGAGGGGGAAAGAAAAGTGGAGGTGAATATCATATCCGCTCACCTTTCATTGGTGAGAATGTACTCACAAGGCTAAAGTAGCTGCAAAGAGGCTGGAAATTATAATTTCTAGTTCTATGGCCATGTGCCTGGAAAAAATAAAGTAAAAGTGATGCTAAAGTAATCTTGGGGATTCATATATCCCCTACCAACTGACATATTCCTCTAGAGATGTCACAGTTTAAGAAGTATGGTGTAAAGCAGGGGTCGACAAACTTTTTCTGTAAAGGGCCAGGTAGTAAACATTTTAGGGTTTGCAGGTCATATGGTCTCTGGTGCCAACTATTCAACCTGCTGTTGTAGTGTGAAAACAGCCATAGACACTGTGTAAAAGAATGAGCATGCCTGTTGTTTTAGTTTTATATTACAGCATGACAAATTACTATAATTTTAGAGGTTTAAAACTACACACATTTATTATCTCACAATTACTGGGGGGGTCAGCAGTCCAGGAATGGCTTAGAGTCCTCCGCTTAGGGTCTCACAAGGCTGCAATCAAGGTGTTGGCTAGACTGCATTCTCAGCTGGAGGCTTGACCAGGAAAGAAGTCTACTTCCAAGCTCACTCAGGTTGTTTGAAGAATTTATTTCCTTGCAGCTGCAGGGCTGAGGCCCCCAGCTTTTTTGCTGGCTGTTGGTTACCTTCAGCAATTAGAAGTTTCCTGCAGTTCCTTGCTCTGTCCATAGCACCTCTCACCACACTGTAGTTGGCTTCTTCAAAGCCAACAAGGGAGAAAGTCTGTAGAGTGAATTCGCTAGCACAATCACAGGAATGATACCCCATCACCTTTGCCATATTCTATTGGTAGGAAGGAAGTCACAGGTACTGCCCATCAAAGCTGTGTCCAATAAAAATTCATGAGAATGGTGGGCTGCATTTAGCCCACACAGGCTATAGTTTATTGACCCCTGGTATAACAAATTAAGTGTAGAAGGCATTATTTAAGGTAAGAAGATATCAAAATTCATTGAGTAGACTTAGAGAAAAAGTTAGATTTCTAAGAGCCAGAAGGGTCATGTTAGAAGATACTCATAGAAAAGAATATTTGTTTCTGGTCCTATAATATACCTAGCACCATATTTTGTCAAAAACAAGAGTGGGATAGATTGGATTTATGTTAAAAATGGAATTCCGAATAAATTCAAAGACAAAGCAGCTTCACAGCAAGCTTTCTGCAATTCTAACTTTAATTTAACCCTGGAACAATTTCAAAAGAAAGCCTGGTCATTTACTTACTGTTTATGAAAATGGTAGCTAACACTTATGATGAGATTATTGTAAATCAGGAATTATGTTAAGTGTTTTATCAGGAATCACCTCATTTAATCTTCATAAACACTCCTATACTACTTAGATTATTATTATTCCCATTACAAAGATGACGAAACTGCTTAATTTTAGCAAATAAAGTAACTTGCTCAACACACACACTAGAAAGTAGTAGAACTAGGATATGACTCTTGGTTTGTCCTGAGGAGAAAGATCATTACATTTTATTTAGATGTAACAGGAATCCTTTGAAAGATTTTAAGCAGGAAGATGGTAAGATTAATATTTTAAAAATATTAGCTCTATGTGAAGACTGGGCATGAGGGAGCTAGAGTAGCAGCAAGGTAGTCCAGGATAAAGATGATGGTGGTTTGGAAAGGATAGTGCTCTAGAGATAAATTTGAAATATATTTTGGTGGTAGAATTGAAAGGACCTGATGAGAGAATGGCTCCTTGCCCACCTCTCTAATTGTACTGCATTTCACTATCCCTGGTTGTTTACCGTACTCCAGCCATGCTGATCTTCTTTTGGTTCTTGAAACACACCAAGTCTTTTCCAATCTCCAGGATGTTGAATGGCCTGTTTGCTCTGCCTAGAATGCTTTTCACTCTATTCTTTTATTGCTTCATTCTAACTTGTCCTATGGTACTCAGCTCAAATCTCACTTTTTCAGAGACTCTTCCTTGATGCTCCAATCTAAGATTGATCCCATCTTTTATTTTCTCTTAATAATCTAATTAAAATTCAATCCAAATAAAATCCATGTTTCATCCCAAACATATCACAATTTCTTACATATTTATTTGCTAATTTTCTATTGACTGTCTAGACAATAAGCTTCAAAAGGCCAGGAACTATGTTTATTTTGTTCATCACTCTTAAGATGGTGTCTACCACCACACATAGTTCCTGGCACCACAGGCAGTTGGTGAATATTTATTGAAGAAATACATGTCTGAGTTCAATGTCCTTTTTTTTTTTTTTTTA
>JAQZBX010064095.1:0-16557 GCA_029593785.1 Cabassous unicinctus
TTTATAAAGTCTCCCTAGTAATCCACTTCTAAATGGTGGGTCGAAGACACTCATATTCCAGTGTATTGATATAAAGAATGGGCACATTTTACGTTCTTCATAACTGAAACAAAAACAAAAAATAAAATAACTATTTTAAAATGCTTTGGCTTGCTGTAATAAGTAAGGCCATTTGGTAGTAGAACAGAAATAGAATAACAAAATAATAGGACAGGATAGAGTACTAAAACCCAGTCACACGAATATGGTTACTGTTAGGAGCAGCCCTCCTTCAAGCAAAAGACTGAGATCCAAGGTTTCTTCATTTTGTAACTCTTTCATTTGCTATACAGTGGTTGATTCCTTGAGTATATAAATTCCATGTAATATTTTCTCCATTCAGCAAGACAGTGAGCCAAAATGCAGCTGTGACAAGCTTTCTTGACTGCTTTGACATGGATAAGACATGGCACAACCATGCCCATCCTTTTAGCCAGAAGTAAATCAAATGGACAATAGGACATACTAGCACACCCCCGACCTACAATCTGAATCTGATACCTTTTAGGGAAAGCTTTTTTTTTTTTTTCTATGATGTTGGATAATTTATTTTTGCCTCTCCAGAATGAGTCTCCACATTTTTCAACTCTGCTTCCCATCTTGGAAGCCCTAGTGGCCCCTTGTCTTCCGTGTTCTGATGGAGCACAGACAGGAAAGCAAATAGTAAGGGCAGCATATTTTTTACCCCAGCAAAGACACCCTCTCTGAACAGTTCTGTGCTTTTCCATTTTTTAAAAGGGCATATATTTTGAATTTTAATTTAATTTATCTGTTTTACCTGATAAGAGTATGGTAAAGTCAACCAGTTAGAATGTATTAATATGTATCTGCATTCATAACAGCTTTGAAAATCTATATGTAAATTAACCTCTTAGTTTTCTATGTTTATGATTATACCTTTCATTGTTATAAATATTTCATATTGAAATATCTAACAATGAAAATTTTATTGCCTTTTTATTGATTACATTCAACATAGTATTAAAATTAAAAGATCTGAATGATTTATTATTCACACAAAAGATAAATATTTCTCTGTAATTTTACATATCTTTCTCTCTGAAGTATAAATAGCCAGGTTTTTAAAATTCTTATCTTGAATCTCCAACAGCTCCATTGTGTCTTTCATATATATATATCAATTTTTACAAAAACGCACTCTTGCTTTCTTCTCTTCCATCCCCCAGGTAACCTAAGACTTTCTAACTCCATGAATTTGTTAATTGATAGGGATCTAACTTTATTTTTCTACATGTGAATATCTAATTTTCCCATTCCATTTGCTGACCGGACTATTCTTTCCCATGCATGTACATAAGTCCTTTGTTAAAAATTAATTGGCTATCAATGTGTGGATCTATTTCTGGACTTTGAATTCTGTTCCTTTGATCTATTAATCTCCTTCTGTTCCTGTACCACACTGCTCTGATTTTTAGCAATTTGTAGTTCAGTTTGAAATCAGAAAGTGTTACTTTTCTAACCATGTTCTTTAAGTTTGTTTTGGCTATACATGGTCTCTTGCAGTTCTATATAAATTTGAGAATCAGTTTTTCTATTTCTGCATAAAAATCTGCTAAATTTTGATAAGATTGTTTTGAATTTGTGTATTGTTGTGGGGTGATATTGACAAACACTCTCTTAACTCTTCCAAATCATGAACATGTTATGTTTTGCCATTTGCTTAGGTATTCTTTCATTTCTTTCACCAGTAATTTACAACTTTCATTATACATGTCTTCTTTATCTTTGTTTAAATTTATTCCTGGATAATTTAGATACCATTGTAAATTGAAATCTTATATTAATTTCCTCTTCAAATTGGCTTTGCTAGTGTATAGAAACACAACTGAAAGTTGTGTTGATATTGTACTCTCTTACTTTGCTGAACTCATTTATTAGTTCTAATATTTTTCTTGTGGATTCCATTGGAGTTTTTATATATAACAACAGGTCATTTGCAAATATATATAATTTTCTTCATTCTTTCCAAATGAGATAGTGTTTATTTTACTGCATAATTGCTCTGGCATGAATTTCTATTACAACATTAAATAGCAGGTTTGAAACAGGCATGCTTGTTTCATTCCTAGTCTTTAGGGAATGTCTAAATATTTCACAATTGAGCATGCTGTTAACTGTGGAGTTTCATAAGCGACATTTTTTATGTTGAGAAATTTCCTTTCTATTTCCATTTTTCTTAGCATTTTTATCAAGAAAAGGTGCAGCCTTTGTTTAAGGCTTTTTCTGCAAGTGTAGAGTGACACTTGGCTCTTTCTCATCAATCTATTTACTTAAAATATTACCTTAAATGATTTTCATATTTTGAACCAAACTTGAGTTCCTGGTTTAAGTCCCACATGGTCATGGTGTATAATCTTTTTGCAGTGCTGTTGGAATCGGTTTGCTAGTATTTTCATGAAGATTTTTATACCTATATTCATGAGGTAAATTGGTATCATTTTTTTTTATGATGTCTTTACCAGACAATGGGATCAGAGTAATACAGACTACATAGAGAGAAGTAGGAAGTGTTCTCTCCTCCTGAATTTTTGGAAAATGGTTGAAAATAATTGGTGCTAATTCTTGTTTTAAATGTGTGCTAGAATTCATCAGTGAAGCTATCTGGTTATGGACTTCTTTGTTGGGAGGTTTTGATTATTGAGTCAGTAACTGTACTTATTTTCCCACTCCACCCCAAGTGGAATATATAGAAATTTTAATTTACACTCCTGGAGCACATTGACTTTATTTCAATACATCAGATTTAATGTGTTTTGATCCTCAATTCAAGTTGTTTGTCCAGAAATCACCCATTATTATTCGGTCTCCTCCCTACCTTCACCTCTAATCCCTCCAGCATCATATGAAAGACATGTGGACTTACACAGCAATGACAGTCAACCAAGCCCTCAGTTCTTCACATTCATGCTGGCCTCTGCTGATGTACATGAAGGGTTGTGGATTGCCAAATCCACAAACCTTGCCAGTGCCAATTGTGGGCCTGTAGATTTTCCCCACCGTACACCAAAAAGATAAATCTCTGTACATGTCACCATCACTCTTCCCTTTAGCTCACCCCTGCATTCTCCAAGTGTTGATAGTTTGAAATTTTGCTTCAAAGTGAACATGTCTCCACTTGTTTGAAAGCCATAGAGACCTTGGTTTCTTAATATTAGCCATCTTGGTGAGAACGCATGTTGGTCTGAACCACATTAACAGTAGTGGAGGTGCAAAAACGGAATTAAATGAATTTTTGACATATATATATATTTTAGTGTTTTAACATATTTTTATTTAAAAATTTATTTTTATATCAATGTTACAAGTTATTCAGCTAAAACAAGATGATAACTACATTAACAACCAATTTTTTAGTCAGTAACCACTGTTTTAGTCAGTGGTTACAATCCTCCTTTACAATCCCTCTTTATTTTTGTTCATTTCTCAGTTTTGAGGGATTTGGGATGATATCCACTCTATTTCAGGCTGAGAAGGGACAGAGATATTATGCGGCAGAAGAATGGAATTTTTTTGCTAGCAGTTGAAGATACTCCTTTCTTTTGGGATGGGGCTGGTCCATTATCACTTTGTTAGTTGTACAGATTTTTTTTTAACAAATCAACTTTATTGATATGTATTAAAAGAGCATAAATCCATCCAAAGTGTAAAAATCATGGCATTTGGTATAATCACATAGTTGTGCATGCATCACTTAAATCATTTTAGAGCAAATCCATAACTCCAATAATAATAAACATAAACCAAACAAACAAACAAACCTCATCCCTCTCAATCTCTCCATGACTTCCCTGTCATGCATAGCTTATATTATGTTTTCATCTCTTCAGTTTATTTGTATTTATGTCAGATAAAAACAGTCATATATATGCAATATCACCCATATTTGTATTTTACATGAGGTTTCATTATGTTATACAGTCCCATGTTACATATTTTAGCTTTACTTCTAGTAATTTGCATGTCTTTAGATTTTCCATTTTTCCTAATATCATACCCATACAATTAGGTGACTTTGCTATTCACAAACATCATGATGTGCTCTCACCATTTCAATTCATTTCCAAAGATTTACAGACAACCTTCTACTCAGGTCTACACAGACTAACCTTCCGTTTTCCATTCTCTACCCTCATTCTGGTGACCTATATTCTTATTACTAACCATTAGTTAACATAATATATTGAGTTCATAATAGGGCAATCATACAGTATCTGTCCTTTTGTGTTTGGCTTGCTTCACTCAGCACAATATCCTCCAGGATCATCCATGTGGTCATAGGCTTCACTTCTTCATTTCTTCTTACCATTGCATAATATTCCATCATGTGTATACACCCAAATTTGTTTATTCTTTAATCAGTTGATGGACACCTTGGTTGTTTGCAACTTTTAGCAATCATGACTAACGCCTCTATGAACATCGGTGTTCAGATGTCTATTCATGTCACTCTTCTCATTTCTTCTGGGTATATACC
The DNA here is from genome assembly GCA_029593785.1 of Cabassous unicinctus. Classification (NCBI taxonomy): domain Eukaryota; kingdom Metazoa; phylum Chordata; class Mammalia; order Cingulata; family Chlamyphoridae; genus Cabassous; species Cabassous unicinctus. The sequence goes on from JAQZBX010064095.1 coordinate 4,535, forward strand.
TAGTAATCGTGTTGTTGGGTCCCATGACAAGTCTATATTCAACTTCCTTAGGAACTGCCAAACAGTCTTCCACAGTGGCTTTACCATTCTACATTCACAAAAACAGGGAATATGCATTCTAACTCTCCAAAACATCTCCAACATTTACAGTTTTCTGACTTTTTGATAGTGGCCAGTCTAATAACAGTGAATGATATCTCATAATTTTAATTTGCATTTCCCTAATGGTTAGTAATGTTAAAATTTTTTTTTCATGTGTTTCTTTGCTATTTATGTTTCTTCTTTGGACAACTGTCTTTTGCTCATTTTTTAAGCAAGGAGTTTGTCTTTTTATTGCTGAGCTGTATAATCACTTTATAAATCATGAATATTAAACCCTTGTTGGATATGTGATTATCAAACATTTTCTCCCGTTGAGTTGGCTGACTTCTCATGCTCTTGGTAAAGACCTTTGATGTGTAAAGGTGTTTAATTTTAAGGAGGTTCCTTTTATTTATTTTTCTTTTGTTGCTGTTGCTTTGGGTGTAAGGTTTAAGAAATGATGCCTACCACGAGATATTGAAGATATTTTCATATATTTTCTTCTAGCAGTTTTACAACTGTTGCTTTTATATTTCGGTCCTTGATCCATTCTGAGTTAATTTTTGTATAAGGTGTGAGATAGGGGGCTTTTTTCTTTCTTTTGGATATGGCTATCCAGTTCTCCCAGCACCATTTGTTGTATAGACAGTTTTGGCTTAGCTGGGAGGCCTTGATCACCTTGTCAAAAATCCTTTGATTGCAGATGTGAGGGTCTATTTCTGAGTTCTCTATTCAGTTCCATTGATCCATCTGTCTATCTTTATGCCAGTACCATGCTGTTTTTATCACTGTAACTAAGTATTATGCTTTAAATTCCAGAAGTGAGAGTCCTCCAAATTTGTTTTTCTTTTTAAAGATATTTTTGGCTATTTGGGGCCCCTTAATTTCCAAATAAATTTGATTATTGGCTTTTCCATTTCTTCAAAAAATGCTGTTGGGATTTTTATGGGATTGTGTTGAATCTGTAAATCAGTTTAGGTAGAATTGACTTTTTAACGATATTTAGTCTTCAAATCCATGACACGCAATGTCCTTCCATTTATTTGTCTTCTTCAGTTTCTTTTAGGAATACTTTGTATTTTTGTCAATACAGATGCACTACGTCCTTGCTCAGTTTTTTCTTAAGTATTGGATTATTTTAGTCACTATTATAAATGGAATTTTCTTTTCTGATTTCCTCCTCAGAGTGCACATGTATAGTGCATAGAAACGCTATTGAATTTTGCGTATTAATCTTTTATCCTGCCATTTTGCTGAACTTGTCTATTAATTCTATTAGCTTTATAGTGAATTATTCAGGATTTTCTAAATCGAGGATCATATCAGAGAATAGTGAAAATTTTACTTATTCCTTTCCTCTTTTGCTGCCTTTTATGTCTTTTTTCTAGGCTAATTGCTCTAGCTAAACTTCTAGCACAATATTGAATAACAATGGTGGCAGTGGGCAGCCTTGTCTTGTTCCTGATCCCAGTGGGATAGATTTCAGTCTTTCACAGTTCAGTAGAATGCTAGTTCTAGCTTTTATATATAAGCAGTTTACCATATTGAGAAAGCTTCCTTCTATTGCTATCTTTTGGAGAGTTTTTTTAATCAAGAAAGGGTGCTGTATTTTGTCAAATGCCTTTTCTACATCAATAGAGAGGATCATGTGACTTTTCTATTTCAATATATCAATGTGGTTTATTACACTTACTAATTTTCTTGTGTTGAACCACCCTTGCATACCTGGGATAAAACTCACTTGATCGTGTTGTATAATTCTTATAAAACAGAATCTTTTGGATTCTCCTTGCAAATATATTGCTGAGGATTTAGCTCTTTCTTCAGGTTTCATATAAGCATTGGGGGATATAAATTTCCCTTTCAGCACTACCATTGCATTGTCCCCGAGGTTTATATATGTTGTTTTCTCATATTCCTTCATCTCAAGGTATTTGCTTAAATCTATTTCAATTTCTTTTTTGTTCCAGTAATTATTTAAGAGTGAGTTGTTTGCTCTCCATATATTTATGAATTTTCCCTCTTTCAATCCATTATTGATTTCCTGTTTCATTCTGTTATGATCAGAGAAAGTGTTTTGTATAATTTCAATTTTTTAAAAAATTTATTGGGTTTTTTTGTGACACAACATATGGTCTATCTTGAAGAAGGATCCATGAGCACATAAAAAGAATTTGTATCCTGCTATTTGGGAGTGCAACGCTCTATAGATGTCTGTTAATTCTAGTTCATTATCATATTATTCAAGTTCCCTGTTTCTTTTTTATCCTCTGCCCAGATCTTCTGTGCAATATTGAGAGTGTTGTATTGAAGTCTCCAACTAGTACTTCAGAGACACCTATTTCCCCCTTCAGTTTTGCCAGTGTGTACCTCATGTATCTTGGGGCACTCAGATTAGTTGGATAAATATTTAGTATAGTAATTTCTTCTTGTTAATTTGCCCCTTTTATTAATATATAATGACATTCTTCATCCTTTATAGCAGTTTTGCATTTAAAATCTATATTGTCCAATATTAGTGTTGTTACTCCAGCTCCTTTTTGCTTACATTATTCATGGAATTTCTTTTCCTAATCTTTCAATTTTAACCTGGTTGTGTCCTCACATCTGAGGTGAGTCTGTTGTAGAAAACAAATAGGTTTCACGTATTTTTTATCTGTTCTATCAGTTTATGTCTTTTGATTGGGGAGTTCAAGGCTTTAACATTCAATGTTATACGTGTAAAGACATTACATTCTTCATGTATTTTGTCCTTTGGCTTTCTGTTGTCATATACTACCGTCTGTCTTTTTACCCTTTAATACACTCTACTTAATAATCTTCATTTCTAAACTCTTCTCCAAATCTCTCAACCTTGTTTTTTCCTTTCAGGCTCCAGCACTCCCTTTAGTATCTCTTGTAATTATGGTCTTTGGTAATGTATTCTATCAGTTTTTCTTTGTCTGTGAAGGCTTTGAATTCACCCTCATTTTTGAAGAACAGTTTTGTCAGACACAGAAATTTTGGGTGGTTCTTTTCTTTTGAAGGACCTTAAATATATCACAAGACTTTCTTGTTTCCTCCATGGTTTCTGATGAGAGGCCATCAATTAATCTCATCAATGTTCCCTTGTATGTATTGCTTTCTTTTCTCTTGCTTCTGTCAGAATTCTCTCTTTATCTCTGGTATTTGTCATTCTGAATAATAGGTGTCTCTGTGTAGTTCTACTCAAATTTATTCTGCTTTGGGTGAATTGTCCTTCTTGCATACTGATATTTATATCTTTAATATGAGTTGTGAAGTAGTCAGTCATTATTTCCTCAAATATTCTTTCTGCTCGTTTTCCAGTCTCTAATCCTTCTGGGATACTGATAATGTGTATGTTTGTGCATTTTACATTGTCATTCAGTTCCCTGAAGCACTGCTCTATTTTTTCCATTCTCTTCTCTTTTTGTTCTCCTGTCTTTCCCAGTTCAGATGTTCTATCTTCAAAATCACTAATTATGTTTTAAGCAATTCAAATCTGCTCTTATGTGTCTCTAATGTTTTTTGTTTGTTTGTTTTTGCTGTATTGTGGCATATTTTATTTAGAAAACTTTCTGGGATAATGAATGCATAATTTCTCTTTTTAGACAAATTCACTACCAGATTAAGTAAAAGTATTCAGATATTTCACTATTTGCAATGATTTTACCTTATTACAGGTTTCTTTTTATTACTGGCTATTTTGGTGATGTATGTTGGATAATATTTATCAGAAAATCACAGAAATACAATGAGTTATGCCAGTGAATTTCAGTGAGTATTTCCAAGTCTCTATGTCATTCTGGAGAAACAGGTGGCTAAGGACAAGAAGACAAAATATTAACTTTCTTGTGACCCTTTGTGAGGTAAGTAAGGAAGAAGTTGGGTACTGACAATGGATGAAAAAACCAACTGACAAAAAACTAGGTAGATCTTATTCTGAGCTGTACTAGTAACAGGTTAGGCTCCTCATACAATAATTTTGTGATGAGAAAAGCTGTATGTAAAAGAAATAACTATGCATTGAAGGTAGAGCACGATATAGTTGAGATCAGAAGCTGAAAAATTTCTGAGCAGCTTGATTTTGTACTTCTTTCATCCTAATAATGTTTTTTTTTACATTTTTTAAGGGTTGTTAAACAAGACAACAAAGAAAAATGAATATGATAGAGTTCATATAAGGCCCACAAGGCTTAAAATAATTTCTATCTGGTCCTTTATAAAAAGAGTTTGCAGATCTGTGATATAAATTACTCCATTTTGGTGGAGGGCTGCAGAGATGTTTGGGAGAAGTTTACACAATGAGCAAAGAATGGGAACAGAAGGAGCATGGGTTACGTTTTGCTAAAGGAGTTAGAATTAAATTTTGTGCTTGCAAATGCATGCTCATTGGATCTCTGGCTGGATCTAGTTGTAGTCAATCTAAGCAATTCTTTAAATATTTGTAGATTGACATAAGAAAACTCCAAAGTAGGGATGTCAGTGTTAGATGCAGGGAGATTATTCTCTTAAAATCCTTCCTCCTCTCTTCTACTTGAGAAAGCCTAAAAATGTGTAAACTACAACTACCAGACTTCCTTGCATTTAAGGATCTGGATACAAATTAGGTTCTGCAACTTGGATACCTTCACGTGAGATTTAAAATATAAAATTGGGCAGAAATTATCTAACTCTAACTATGGCTACTGGCAAGTAAGGTCATTGTGACATAATGGTTTAAAGGCAGTTCTGTTGGTGGGACCAGGTACTCTAGTGTCCAAGCACCAGCTTCATGTGTGTGAGAGGCAGCTATGACAGTCATGGTTGCTACGGTGGATGACAGAGTTCTTTCTATTCTGTTCGCAGCTATAGGATATGCCCTTGTAAGTTCTTTATTTTTAAAAAAATCTATTTTATTGATATATATTAATAAAGCATACAGTTCATCCAAAGTGTACAATCAAGGGTATTTGGTATAATAATATAGTTGTGTGTTCATCACATCAATCATTATTAGAGCATTTTCTTTACTTCAATAACAATAACAAACAAAAAACAGGAAAACAAACAAGAAAATTCTTCACCTTTCAATGTCTCTGTTTCCCCTGTTGTACATACCTGCTATTTCTGGCTATTCTTGCACAATTATTTATTTGTTAATTAAACAGTTTTATTGATATATACTCAAATACTATATGATCTATCAAAAGTGTATGATAATTGAATTTTAGTATAATGACAATGTTGTACATTCATCACCACAAAATTTTTAGAAAATTTCATTATTCCAAAAAGAAAGAATCCACACCAATTAGCATTCCTTCCCAACATAACTACTAATCTAATTTCATCTTTATAAATTGATTTATGTATACATTTTATATAAATGGAATCATACAAAATATAGAACTCTGTGTCTGGTCTCTTTCACTTAGTATAATGTGTTTTATTTTGACTGATATTAATATTTTATAGTATTAACCTACATTTATTCAGCAAATTTATGCAATTTTATGCATATTTGTATTTCACATAATATATTAATTCATGATAGTGCAATCATGCAGAATTTGTCCTTTTGTGTCTGGCTTGTTTCACTCAATATAATGTCCTCCATGTCCATCTATGTTATCATATGTTTCACTACTTCATTTCTTCTTAGTGATGCATAATATTCCATAGTGTCTGTATACCACAATTTGTTTATCCATTCATTAAATGATGGACACCTGGTTTGTTTCCAAATTTGGCTTTCATGAATAACACTGCTATGAACATTGGTGAGCAGATTTCTATTTGTTTCACTGTTCTCAGTTCTTGGTATATAACTAGCAATGATATTTGTCTATATACAAATTCCTTAGTAATTGCCTAACAGTCCTGCACAGTGGCTGTACCATTCTACAATCCAAGCAACAGTAAGTAAGCATTCCTATCTCTTCATATCCTCTCCAATATTTAAAGTTTCCCAACTTTTTAATAGTGGCCAGTCTCGTAGGTGTGAAAAGATATCTCATTGTAGTTTTGTGTGGTGTTGAATATTTTTTTACTATTTGTATTTTTTCTTTGGACAATTGTCTTTTCAAGTCTTTTGGCCATTTTTAATCAGATTGTTTGACTTTCTATTGTTGAATTGTATGATCTCCTTATATATCATGGATATTAAAAAGTTATCCATTATGTGATTGCCAAATATTTTCTCCCATTGAGTTAGATGTATTTTCAGCCATTTGACAAAGTCCTTTTAGGTGCAAAAGTATTGAGTTTTGAGGATGTCCAAGTTATCTATTTTTTTCTTTTGTTGCCTGTGCCATGGGTGTAAGGTTTAAAAAACTGCCACCTACCGCAAAATCTTGAAGATATTTCCCTACATTTTCTTCTAGGAGTTTTATGGTTGTTATTTTTTCGTATAGGTCCTTGATCCATTTTGAGTTAATTTTTGTATAAGGTGTGAGATAGCAGACTTCTTTCTTTCTTTTGGATATTGCTCTTCAGTTCCCTGAGCACCATATGTTGAATATATTGTTCTGGCCCAGCTGGGTGGGCTTAAGAGCCTTGTCAAAAAGCACTTGACTGTAGATGTAAGCATCAATTTCTGAGTTCTCAGTTTGGTTCTATTGGTCAAACTTTCTGTCCTTCTGCCAGTACCATGCTGTTTTTACCACTGTAGTGAAGTAATATTCTTTAACATCAGGAAGTGAGAATCCTCTAACTTTGTTCTTCTTTTAAAAGATATGTTGGGCTATTTGGTGCCCCTTATCCTTCCAAATTAATTTTATTATTGACATTTTGATTCCTGCAAAAAAGGATGTTGGGATTTTTATTGAGTTTGTGTTGAATCTGTAAATCAGTTTGGATAGAATTGACATCTTAAGAATATTTAGTCTTCAAATCCATGAACACAGAATGTCTTTTCCATTTATTTAAGTCTTCTTAGGTTTCTTTTAGCAATCTTTTGTAGTTTCCTGAATACAGGTCCTTTATGCCCTTCATTAAGTTTATTCTTAACTATTTGATTGTTTTAGTTGTTATTATAAATGAACTTTTTTCTGAATTGCTTCTCAGGTGGCACATCAGTAGTGTATAGAAATGCTATTTTTTCAATATATTTTTTATTGAAGTATATCTTTAGTACATGAACATACATAATAAGTGTGTAGTAAAAGTTTGAACTTACAAAATAAATATGCATAACATCATACAGTGGTCCCATACATCATCCTTCCACCAACAGCTTTCATTTTTTGTGATACATTTGTTACAAACTATGCAAGTGTATTGTCAACATATCACTTCTAACTACAGTCCATATCTTACATTTGGTGTATTTTTTTGCATATTAATCTTCTATCCTGACTGAAATCCAAAATTTTGCTGAAATTGCCTATTAATTCTAGTAGCTTTGTTTGAACTTTTCAAGATTTTCTAGATTTAGGATCATGTCATCAGTGAACAGTGAGGGTTTTACTTCTTGTTTTCCTATTTGGGTGACTTTTATTTCTTTGTCTAACCTAATTGATGTAGCTAGAACTCCTAGCAAAATATTGAATAATAACGATCACAGTGGGCATCCTTGTCTATTCCTGATGTCAGCAGGGAAGATTTTAGTCTTTCACAGTTCATTAGAATGCTAGCTCTAGCTTTTTCATATATTCACTTTACCATATTGAGAGTTTCTTTCTATTCCTACTTTTGGCATGTTTTTATCAAGAAAGAGTGCAATATTTTGTCAAATGCCTTTTCTGCACGAATAGAGAGGATCATATGATTTTTATTCTTCAATTTATCAATGTGGTTTATACACTAATTGATTTTCTTGTTTTGAACTACCCTTGCATATCTGGGATAAGACCCACTTGATTGTGTTATATAATTCTTATAATCTGCTTTTGGATTCAGTTTGCAAGCATTTGGTTGAGGATTTTTGCATCTATATTCTCTAGTGGTATTGGTCTGAAATATTATTTTTTCATAGTATCTTTTTTTGTCTGTTTTCTTTTTTATATATATATTTTAAAAGATGCTTTCATAGTATCTTTATCTCGTTTTTGTATGAGGGTGATGTTTGCTTCATAGAATGAGTTTGGAAGCACTCTTTACTCTTCAATTTTTGGGAAGAACTTGAGCAAGATTGGTATGAGATTACCACTGAATGTTTCGTAGACTTCACCTGTGAAACCATCTAATATAGGCTTTTCATCTTTCAGACATTCTAATATATTTTTAATCTCATCCACCATGTATTTCATTCCTATAAAGTCTGGTAATTTTCTTTGCAATCTTTCAAATTGCTCTTTTTGCACACCCAGATGATATTCTTTATCTCTTTAGTCATATTTTCTTTCAATTCTTTGAATTGATTTAGGAGAATTGTGTGATTATCATTGATTAATTTTTTGAAATCATGTATCTCATCAAGATATTTGATTTGATCCTTTGGCTGGGCCATCTCTTCCTGTTTCCTAAAATGGCTAGTAATTTTTTCTGATGTCTAGACATCTGAACATGTTGATGAATTTAATTTTTCTCTCTCATTTTTTTTTTCAGGGCACTTCTTTGATATTTGGTAAAATTTATTCTAAATATTTAAAATTGCCCAATTTACTGTATCAAAATCAGGCCAGGGACTCATTAATGGGATGTAGTTTTTCTACCAAGAGTTAGTGTACTGAGAGAACTAAAAGCATGTTTTGTCCATGCAATTTCCAGTTGGACCAGCTGATGGTGGATGTAAGCACACTTTTCCACTGAGTGTTTTAATCTCTGATTTCCTGTGTTTTGATCCAGCCAGACCTGAGATTCAAAGCAGGCTTTACTGGCTGAACTCACTGAAGAAAAGTGCTCAACTCACACTCACTTTTCCCTTGTAAGAGCTGAGTTGGAGGAAATTGTCTGTTCCCTACTCATCTTCCTGGGTGATAAAGAAATTCTATTCTTAACTTTCCATAGAACTGCCAAACTAGCAACCACAGTGGCTGCAACATTTACATCCTGCCAGCAATGAATTTCTCCACATCCTCTCCAATATTTGTAATTCTCTGATTTTTTATTTTAATAGTAGCCATTCTAGAGGGTGTAAAATGGTATCTCATTGTGGTTTCTATTTGCATTTCCCTAATAGCTAACAATGATGAGCATATTTTCATGTGAATTTCAGCCATATTCTTTTTTTATTGTTGAGTTGCAGGATTTATTAATATATTCTAAATATTAAAACCTTATGGGTTACGTGCTTTGCAAATATTTTCTAGCATTGACAAAGCTAAGTCTCATTTAACTATATTTTCTTTCATTTCTATTGCTTTGATTTAAATTTTAAGAAACTAACTCCTACCACAAGATCTTGAAGATGTTTCCCCATGTTATCTTCTAGGAGTTTTGTAGTTCTAGCTTTTATATTTAGGAATTTGATTCATTTTGAGTTAATATTTATATAATGTTTGAGATAGGGGCCCTCTTTCTTTATTTTGGAAATGGATATCTGGTTCTCTGATCACAATTTATTGAAAAGACTGCATATAAAATTGATTTTTGATAATGATTCCAAGTTCACTCAACTTGGGAAGAATAGTGAATGCAGCATTTGATGCTGGCAGAAATGTTTATCCATATTTAAAAAAAAGAAGGAAGACACTTATCTCACATGATATGTAAGAAAGTAACTCAAAATGGATTAAAAAAACCTAAATTTAAGAACTAGGGTTATAAAACTCCTCAAAGAATACATTAGGAAACATCTTTATGATCCTGTATTAGGCAATCGTATCTTAGAATCTATTACTCAGATGTAAGAAGGAATGAAGTTTTGAAACATGCAACAAAATGGATGAAACTTGAAGACCATATGTTGAGTGAAGTAAGCCAGTTAACAAAGCACAAATATTGCATGACCTCATTGATATGACCCAAGTATTTTGAGCAGACTCACAGAGATAGAGCCTGGACAACAGGTTACAAGAGATTGAGAAAAAGTAGAGAATAGTAAGCAGATGCTCAATCTGGACAGAATCTATGATAAAGTGGAAAGGGATGGTTTCAGAGTGGATGGGGTGATTATGGTGAGGGTGTGAGAAAAAGCAGGGTTCTGGGATTGGTGGGACTATCCATGGAATTGGGGGTAGGGTTTGAGGAAGGAACAGGTGAATTCTGGAGGTCTGTGTTTGAAAATACAATTCTGGGAATGTTATTTTGGCAAACGTGGCAGGGGAGGGTCATAGATGCAGGGTTTCAGTGGTGGGGAATGTGTGGGGAAGGGTGCACCTGGGGCATCATCTGTGGAATATGAATATGTTCATCTTGTCATAAAGTGTTATCTCAGTGGTTGGAGACCCAAACAATAAATAAGAAAATATTAAACTCCCATCCTGGGGAGTCCTGCTATTTTCTCAAATAGAATGGCAAGAATCTCTTGAGTAAATAGGCAGGGCCCAACAAAATAAAACATACCATTATGTTAAGCCCTTATTATTCATTCATGTAACTATGACATTATTCTTTTAAAGTTGAAACTTAGCCTAATAATAACTATTGCCTAAGAGTTACCTTGTGAAAACCTCCTCGTTACTGAAATGTGGCCACTCTCTAAGCGAAACTCAGCAAATAAACATGGTACATTCCCCTCCATCATGGGAACATGACTCATGGGGTTGAACCTCCCTGCCATGAAGGGATTAATAACAAGCACCAAACAGTGTTTCATTTGGAAAAAGACCTTGACCACAAGGAAGAAACATCATATATAAAATGGTTTAACAGTTAAGAGATTTCAAAATAAGTTGGTAGGTCATTCCAGAGGTTACAATTATGCATGTTTCAGAAAGACCTCACTAACTGCTACTGTGAACAAAGCCTCAAATACAAGTGCTCCTGCAGACTGTAGAGCTACCCAGACAATATAAGCACACAAACCCTTGAAATCAGCATCATAATGGTGGGCCATACCTTGAATTATATGTCAACCTATTTCCCCAATATAACAGAGTGACAGAGTTAAACTCATTTATAAGTTCCCTACACATAATTCTTCTACCCCTATTCTTTGAGCCTATAATTAGCATTATACCATTAAGTATATGTTTCAGGGACTTACATCTTTGGTCTTTTCATATGCCTGTTGATCTTTGAATCCCAGAAAAGATGCAGTCAATACCTACTCTCCAGATCGTTGGACTCACACAAGACAACTACCAAAATGATGATGATATACAATGCCTAACCCAAAAAAAAAAGAGATTCTACAACTGCAAGTAAAATATTCCCTTCCATCTGCCTCATAAGATCTAAAACCTTCTCAATCTGAGGCAGAGCAGGCATCATCATTCCAAAATCCTCAAGTTTGAGAAATGTACAAACACAAAGGGGAAATGCAAACATGGACAAAGTAAACTTAATAATATTGTAGTAACGGTAGTATATGTAACAATGTAATAAAGATAGTGGTTTCTAAATGTTCTGATGGGAGGAGAAGGAAATAATAGGTGGAACATAGAACATTTTTAGGGTATTGGAATTAAGTTTGAACCATAATATAAATTATAGAACTTAATTAGGAGCAATGCTTCAATATTTATTCATGAATTGTAACAAATGTATCACACAATTGTATGATGTTATTAACTGGGGAAGTTGTGGGAGGAGTAGGGGATGGAGTATATGGAAATCACTTATACTTTTGATGTAACTTTACTGTAATCTAAAACCTCTTTAAAAATAAGTTTATTGTATAAAATGGGAAAAAGACTTGAGTAGACATTTTTTTTTTAATGAGGAAGTACACATGGTTAAAAGCACATGAGAAAATGTTCAACATCACTAACTATGAGGGCAATGCAAATTAATATTACAATGAAATATCATTTTACAACTTATAGAAAGGCCATTATTGAAACAGAAAACTACAGGTGTTGGAGAGGATGTGGAGAAATTGGGACACTCCTTCATTGTTGGTGAGAATGTAGAAT